>RXPK01004015.1:0-34025 GCA_004143645.1 Protaetia brevitarsis | reverse complement strand
TCTAGACATTATCGGCCAAACTTTACGTCAAAGATCTGCTAAACTAGGTTCGCTACCATCCTAATTATTTCAATCGATGCTACCCCGTGAAAAATTTCCGTGTTTTTTGTTAAATCGTCGTTCACGAGAGATCAGTTTCGCATTTACGAAAAATGTATATTTTCCCTTCTAGACATTAAGAATCGCGCCAAACTTTACGTGCATCTAAACTAAGTTAGTACAACCTATCCGACATATTTTCAATACATTGATACGAACCGCGTTTGAAAATTTTCCGTTTAAGTTTTTATCGTCACGAAATCATGCCTTATTTCATATAATAACTGTTATATTTTCCCTAGACATTAGAAATCTCGCCCCAAACTTTACGTGCCATCTAAACTAGGTTGTAAACCTTCCTACATATCTTTAATCGATCCCCGTGAATAATTTTCAAACAACTTAAGCTTGTTGTAAAAATCGTCGTTCACGAAGAGATCAGTCGATTTACCAACGATAAATTGTAATATTCCTTCTAGAATTAGGATCGCGACCCAAATTTACGTGCATCTAAACTAGGTTAGTAACCAACCTCTCCGACATATTCAATCCATTGCCGCGTGAAAAAATTTCCGTTAGTAGACGTTTCACGAAATCATGCCTAATTTCATATTATGATATTTCCGTTCTAGACATAGGAATAGCGCCAAACTTGGACTGTGCATCTAAACTAAGTTATACCAACCTATCCGACATATGTTCAATCCATATGCCGCGTGAAAAAAATTTCTGTTGTAGTATATCCTCTCACGAAATCATGCCTTTAATTCATATTATAACTGTTAATATTCCTTCTAGTCATTAGAAATCCGCGCCAAAACTTTACGTTGCATCTAAAACAGGTTATACCAACCTATCGACATATTTTCAATCCATTCGGCTCGAAAATTTTCCCGTGTAGATATCGTTTCACGAAACATGCCTTAATTCTATATAACTGTTAATATTTCCCTCTGACATTGAATCGCACCAAACTTTACGTGCCATCTAAAACTAGGTTGGTACAAACCTATCCTACCATATTTTCAATCGATTGCCCCGTGAAAAATTTCCGTTGTATGTAAATCGTCGTTTCACGAAGTAGAACAGCGATTACGTATAAATGTTAAATTTTCCCTTCTAGACATTGAATCGCGCCAAACTTTACTGCATCTAAAACTAGATTAGTACACCTATCCACATATTTTCAATCCATGCCGCGAAAAAATTTCCGTGAGTTATCCGTTTCACGAATCGCCTTAATTTCATATATAACTGTTAATATTTTCCGTTCTAGGACATTAGAAATGCCCCAACTTACTGCATCTAACTAGTTAGTACCAACCCTATCCGCATATTTCATCCATGCTGCGTGAAAAAATTATCCGTGTAGTATATCATTTCACGAAAGCATGCACCTAATTCATATATAACTGTTAATATTTCCTTCAAACATTAGAATCGCTGCCAAACTTTACTGCATCTATAACTAGGTTAGACCAACCTATCTATGACATATTTTCTCCTGCCTCGTGAAAATTTCCGTGTAGTATATCGTTCACGAAATCATGCCTAATCATATATACTGTTAATATTTTCCCTGTCATAGACATTAGAACCGCCAAAACTTGACGTGCATCTAAACTAGTTGGTACCAACCATATCCTACATATTTCAATCGTTGTACGTGAAAAATTTCCGTGTTGTAAATCGTCGTTTCACGAAAGAGATCAGTCCAATTTACGTATAAATGTTAATATTTCCCTTCTAGACAATAAATCGCGCCAAACTTTACATGCACTAAACTAGGTTAGTACCAACCTTATCCGACATATTATTCAATACTTCCGCGTGAAAAATTTCCGTGTAGTTATCGTTTCACGAAATCATGCCTTAATTCATATATACTGTTAATATCTTTCCCTTCTAGCATTAGAATCGCGCCCAAACTTACGTGCATTCTAACTAGGTTGCTACAAACCTATCCACATATTTTAATCGATTTTGCCCCCCGTGAAAAATTATTCGTGTTTGTAAATCGTCGTTTCACGAAGGAGATCAGTCGATTACGTATAAATGTTAATATTTTCCCTTCTAGACATTAGAGTCCGCGCCCAAACTTTACGGCATCTAAACTAGTTGTACCAACCTATCCGACATATTTTCAATCCATTGCCGGTGAAAAAATTTTCCGTTATATATCGTTTACGAAATCCTGCCTTAATTCAATATACGTAATATTTTCCGTTCTAGACATTAGAATAGCGCCAACTTACGTGCATCTAAACTAGGTTAGTACCAACCTCATTCCGACATATTTTCAATCCATTGCCGCGTGAAAAATTTCTGTAGTATATCCTCTCACGAAATGCATGCCTTAATTTCATATATAACTGTTAATATTCCCTTCTATCATTAGATCGCGCCAAACTTTACGTGCATCTAAACAGGTAGTACCAACCTATCCGACATATATTTAATCCAGCCGCGTGAAAAATTTTCCGGTAGATATCGTTACGAAATATGCCTTAAATTTCATTATATAACTGTTAATATTTCCTTCTAGACTTGAATCGCCGCCAAACGTTCTTGCATCTAAACTAGGTGGGTACAACCTATCCTACATATTTTCAATCTATTGCCCCGTGAAAAATTTTCCGTGTGTAAATCGTCGTTTCACGAGAGATCAGTCGATTACGTATAAATGTTAATATTTTCCCTTCTAGAACATTAAGAATCGCGCAAACTTTACGTGCATCTCAACTAGTAGTACCAACCTATTCGACATATTTTCAATCCATTGCCGCGTTGAAAAAAATTCCGTGAGTATATCGTTTCACGAAATCATCCTTAATTTCATATATAACTGTTAATATTTTCCGTTCTTAGACATTAGGAATCGCGCCAAAACTTTACGTGCATCAAACTTAGGTTAGACCAACCATATCCACATATTTTCAATCCATTGCCTGCGTGAAAAAATTTCCGTTAGATATCATTTCACGAAATCATGCCTTAATTTCATATATAAACTTTAATATTTTCCCTTCTAGACATAGATCGCGCCAAACTTTACCGTGCATCTAAACTAGGTTTGGTACAAACCTATCCTACTAATTTTCAATCGAATTGCCCGTTGAAAAAATATTCCGTGTTGTAAATCGTCGTTTCACGAAAAGATCATCGAATTTACTATAATGTTAATATTTCCCTTTAGACATTAGAATCGCGCCAAAACTTTACGCTGCATCTACACTAGGTTAGTAACCAACCTATCGGACATATTTTCCAACCATTGCCGCGTGAAAAATTCCGTGTAAAGATATATCGTTTTCACGAAATCCAGCCTTAATTTCATATATAACTGTATATTTTCCCTTCAGACATAGAATCGCGCCAAACTTTACGTGCATCAAACTAGTGTACAAACCCTATCCTACATAATTTTCAAATCGATTGCCCCGTTTGAAAAATTCTTCCGTGTTGAAATCTTCGTTTCACGAAGAGATCAGACGATTACGTAAAATGTTTAATATTTCCCTCTAGATACATTAGAATCGCGCCCAAACTTTACGGCATCTAAACTAAGTTAGTACCAACCTAATCCACCATATTTTCAATCCATTGCCGACGTGAAAAAATTTTCCGTTGTAGTAATTATCGGTTTCACGAAATCTGCCTTAATTTCATATTATAACTGTTAAATTTTCCCTTCTAGACATTAGAAATCGCGCCAACTTTACATGCATCTAAACAGGTTGATACAACTATCCTAATATTTTCAATGGATTGCCCCGTGAAAAAATATGGGGTTTCCGTGTTGTAAATCGTCGTTCACGAAAGGGAGATCAGTCGATATACGTATAAATGTTAAATAATTTTCCCTTCAGACATTAGATCGCGCCAAACTTTACGTGCATCTAAACTAGGTTGTACCACCTATCTACATTATTTTCAATCCATTGCCGCGTGAAATTTCTGGTGAGTATATCAATTTCACGGAAATCTGCCTTAATTTCATATATAACGTTAATATTACCCTTCTAACTTAGAATCGGCCAAACTATTACGTTCATCTAAACAAATAGGTTGGTACAAACCTATCCACATATTTTATAATCGAATTGCCCCGTGAAAAATTTTCCGTGTTGTAAATCGTCGTTTCGCTTAAGAGATCAGCGATACGTATGAAATTTAATATTTTCCCTCTAACAATTAGAATGCGCCAAACTTACGTGCATCTAACGTAGTTAGTACCAACATATCCGACATTATTTTCAATCCATGGCCGCGTGAAAAAATTTTCCGTGTATATACGTCACCGAAATCATGCCATTAATTTCCATATATAACTGTTAATATTCCTTCTAGACATTAGAATCGCCGCCAACCTTTACGTGCATCTAAACTGGGTACAAAACCTATCCTACAATTTGTCGATTGCCCCGTTGAAAAAATTTCCGTGTGTAAATCTCGTTTTCACGAAGGGATCAGTCGATTTAGTAAAAATGTTAATATCCCTTCTAGACAATTAGAATCGCGCCAAACTTATACGTGCATCTAAACAGTATACCAACCTATCCACATATTTTCAATCCATTGCGGCGTGAAAAAATTTTCCGATGTAGTTATATCCTCTCACAAATCAGCCTTAATGCATATATAACTGTTAAATTTTCCCTTCTAGGCACTTAGAATCGCGCCAACCTTTACGTGCATCTAAACTAGGTTAGTACCAACCTTAATCTGACATATTTCAATCCATTGGTGCCGCGTGAAAATTTTTCCGTGTATATATCATCTTCACGAAATCATGCCTTATTTCATATAAACTGTTAATATTCCCTTCTAGACTTAGAATCGCCTCCAAACTTACGTGCATCTAAACTAGGTAGTTACCAACCTATTGACATATTTCAATACCATTGCCCCAGTGAAATTTTCCGTGATAGTATCTGTTCACGAAATCATCAGCCTTAATACATCAATATAAACTGTTAATGTTCCCT
Source organism: Protaetia brevitarsis (assembly GCA_004143645.1). Lineage (NCBI taxonomy): Eukaryota > Metazoa > Arthropoda > Insecta > Coleoptera > Scarabaeidae > Protaetia > Protaetia brevitarsis. The sequence goes on along the minus strand of RXPK01004015.1, from coordinate 28,998 downwards.
CTAGACATTAGAATCGGCCAAATCTTCTTTACGTGCATCCTAACTAGTGGGTACCACTATCTACATATTTTCAATCGATTTGCTACGTTTGAAAAAATTTCCGTGTGTAAATCGTTCAGATTTCAGAAGAATCAGTCAGGATTTACGTTAAAAGTCATATTTTCCTTCTAGACGTTAGAATCGCGCCAAACTTTACGTGCATCAAACTAGGTAGTACCAACCTGATCCGAACAATTTCAATACATTGCCGCGTGAACAAAATTTCGTGTAGTTTATCGTTTTCACGAAATCATGGCCTTAATTCATATATAACTGTTAATATTTTCCCTTCTAGATAAATCGCGCCAACTTTACGTGCATCTAACTAAATTGGTACAAACCTATCACATATTTTTAATCGATTGCCCCGTGAAAAAAATTTTCCGTGTTGTAAACGTCGTTTCACGAAGGATCAGCGATTTACGTATAAAGTTAATTTTCCTTCTAGACATTAGAATCGCGCCAAACTTTCGTGCACTAAACTAGTTAGACCAACCTTCCGACATATTTTTCAATCCATGCCGCGGAAAAATTTTTCGTGAGTATATCGTTCACGAAACATGCTTATCATATATAACTGTTAATATTTTCCTTCTAGACATAGAATAGCCCCAACATTTACGTGCTCTAAACTAGGTAGTACCACCTATCACAATTTTCATCCGCCGGTGAAAAAATTCTGTGTAGTATATCCTCTCACGAAATATGCCTTAATTCATTTATAACTGTAATATTTTCCTTCTAGTCATTAGAATCGCGCCAAACTTACGTGCATCTAAACATAGGTTAGTACCAACCTATCGGACTATTTTCAATCCATTCCGCGTGAAAAATTCGGTAGTATATCTTTCACGAAATCATGCCTTAATTTCATATATAACTGTTATATTTTCCTTTCTGACATTAGAATCGCGCCAAACTTTACGTGATCTAAACTAGGTTGGTACAACCTATCCTACATATTTTCAATCGATGCCCGTGAAAAATTTTCCGTGTGTAAATCGTCGTTTCACGAAGAGATCATCGATTTAGTATTAAATGTTAAATTTTCCCTTCAGACATTATAATTTCCGCCCAACTTTACGTGATTAAACTGTTAGTACCACCTATCCGACATTTTTCAATCCATCCGCGTGAAAAAATTGTCCGTTATATATGGCTTTCACGAAATCATGCCTTATTCATTATTATAACTGTTAATATTTCCGTTCTAGACATTAGAATCGCGCCAAACTTTACGTGCATCAAACTAGGTTGTACAACTATCCGACTTATTTCAATCCATTGCTGCGTGAAAAATTCCTGTAGTTATCATTTCACGAAAGTCAGCCTTAATTTCATAATAACTGTTAAATTTCCCTTCTAGACATTAGAATCGCGCCAATACTCGTGCATCTAAACTAGGTGGTACAACCTATCTACATATTTTCAATCGATGCCCCTTGAAAAAATTTTCGGTGTTGAAATCGTCGTTTCACGAAGAGATCAGTCGATTTACGTAAAATGTTAATATTTTCCTTCTATACATTAAATCGCGCCAAACTTACGTGCATCTAAACTAGGTTATACCAACCATGGACATATTTTCAATCATTGCCGGTGAAAAAATTTTCCGTGTAGAATCGTTTCACGAAATCAGCCTTAATTTCATATAACTGTTAATATTTTCCCTTCTAGACATTAGAATCGCGCCGAACTTACGTGCATTAAACTAGTTGGTACAAACCTATCCTACTATTTCAATGGATTGCCCGGTTGAAAAAATTTTCCGTGTTGAAATCTCTTTCACGAAGAGATCAGTCGATTTAGATAATGTTATATTTTCCTTCTAGACATAGAATCGCGCCAAACTTACGTGATCTAACTAGGTAGTACCAACCTATCTGACATATTTTCAATCCATTGCCGCGTGAAAATTTTCCGTTAGTATATCATTCACGAAATCATGCCTTAATTCATATAACTGTAATATTTCCCTTCTAGACGTTAGAATCGCGCCAATTTACGTGCATCAAACTAGGTGACAAACCTATCTACATATTTTTTCGCATGCCCCGTGAAAAAATTTTCCGTGTTTAAATCGTCCGTTTCACGAAAGATCAGTCGATTTACGTATAAATGTTAATATTTCCTTCGACATTAGAATCGCGCCAAACTTTAACGTGATCTAAACTAGGTTGTACCAACCTTTCACATATTTTAATCGATGCCGCGGAAATTTCCGTGTAGTAAATCGTCGTTTCGCGAAAAGATCAGTCGATTTACGTATAAATGTTAATATTTTCCCTTCTGGACATTAGAATCGCGCCAACCTTTACGTGCATCTAAACTAGTTAGTACCAACCCTTTCTGACATATTTCAATCCATTGCCGCGTGAAAAATTTTCCGTGAGTATATCGTTTCCGAATCATGCCTATTCATATATAACTGTTTAATATTTCCCTTCTAACATTAGAACGCGCCAAACGTTACGTGCCATCTAAATAGGTTGGTACAAACCTATCCTAATATTTTCAATGGATTCCCGGTTGAAAAAATTTCCGTGTTGAAATCGTCGTCACAAAGATCAGTCGATTTACGTATAAATGTAATATTTTCCCTCAGACATTAAATCCGCCAAACTTTACGTGCATCTAAACTAGTAGTACCAACCTATCTGACATATTTTCAATCCATGCCGCGTGAAAATTTTCCGTGTAGTATTCATTTCACAACTTCTGCCTAATTTCATATAAACTGTAATTCCCTTCTAGACGTTAGAATCGCGCCAAACTTACTGCATCTAACTGGTGGTACAAACCTATCTACATATTTAATCGATTGCCCCGTGAAAAAATTCCGTGTTGTAAATCTCGTTTCACGAAGAGACAGTCGATTACTTTATATGTGTTATTTCCTTCAGACATTAGATCGCGCCAAACTTACGTGCATCTAAATAGGTTGGTTACCAACCATCCTACATATTTTAATCGATTGCCGCGTGAAAAAATTTTCCGTTAGTAAATCGTCGTTCGCGAAAGATCAGTCGATTAGTATAAATTTAAATTCCCTTCTGAATTAGAATCGCCAACCTTTACTGCATCTAAACTAGTTATACACCTATCTACATATTCATCCATTGCGTCGTAAAATTTTTCGTGTATATTCATTTCACGAAATCATGCCTTATTTCATGTTGTAAGTTTAATATTTCCCTTCTAGACATTAGAATCGCTCCAACCTTACGGCATCTAAATAGTTAGTACCACCCTATCTACATATTTTCAATCCATGCGCGTGAAAAAATTTTCTGTAGTATATCGTTCACGAATTCATTCCTTAATTTCATATATAACTGTTATATTTCCCTTTGACATTAGAATGCTCCAAACCTACGGCATCTAACTAGGTTATACCAACCTATTGACATGTTTCAATCCATTGCCGCGTGAAAAATTTTCCGTTTAGTATATCGTTTCACGAAATCATTCCTATTATAATAACTGTTAATTTCCCTTCTAGACATTAGAATCGCCCAAACTTTACGCATCTAAACTAGGTTGTTACCCACCTATCCTACATATTTTCAATCGATGCCCGTGAAAAAATTTTCCGTTTGTAAATCGTCGTTACGAAGAGATCATCGTATTATAAATGTAATATTTCCTTCTAACATTAGATCGCTGCAAACTTTACGTGCTCTAAACTAGGTTAGTACCAACCATCCGACATATTTTCAATCCATTGCCGCGTGAAAAAATTTCGTGTAGTATATGTTTCACGAAATCAGCCTTAATTCATATATAACTGTTAATATTTCCCTTTCAACATTGAATCGCGCCACCGTGCATGTTAAATAGGTTGGTACAAACCTATTCCTACATATTTCAACGAGCCCTGTGAAAAAATTCCGTGTTGTAAATCGTCGTTTCACGAAAGATCAGTCGATTTACAATAAATGTTAATATTTTCCCTTCTAGACATTAGAATCGCGGCCAAACTTTAGTGCATCTAAACTAGGTTAGTACCAACCTATCCGACATATTTTCATTCCTTGCCGCGTGAAAAATTTCCGTTATTATTCGTTTCACGAAATCATGCCTAATCATATATAACTGTTATATTTCCCTTCTAGACATAGAATCGCGCCAAACTTACGTGCATCTAAACTAGGTTGGTACAAACCTATTCCTACATATTTTCAATCGATTGCCTGCTTGAAAAAATTTTCCGTGTTGTAAATCGTCGTTTCACGAAGAGATCAGTCGATTACGTATAAATGTTAATATTTTCCCTTCTAGACATTAGAATCGCTCCAACTTTACGTGCATTCTAACTAGGTTAGTACCAACCTACCTGACATATTTTTCAATCCATTGCCGCGTTGAAAATTTTCCGTTGTAGTATATCATTTCACGAAATCATGCCTTAATTTCATTATATAACTGTTAATACTTTCCCTTCTAGACATTAGAATCGCGCCAACTTTACGTGCATCTAAACTAGGTTTGTACAAAACCTATCCTACATATTTTTTAATCGATTGCCCCGTGAAAAAATTTTCCGTGTTGAAATCGTCGTTTCTCCGAAGAGATCAGTCGATTTACGTATAAAGTTAATATTTTCCCTTCTAGACATTTAGAATCGCGCCAAAACTTTGCGTGCATCTAAACTAGGTTAGTACCAACCTATCCGACATATTTTTCAATCCATTGCCGCGTGAAAAATTTTCCGTGTGGTATATCCTTTCACGAAATCATGCCTTAATTTCATATATAACGTGAATATTTTCCGTTCTAGACATTAGAATCGCGCCAAACTTACGTGCATCTAAACTAGGTTGGTACCAACCTATCCTACATATTTTTAATCGATTGCGCGTGAAAAAATTTTCGTTGTAGTAGTAAATCGTCGTTTCGCGAAGAGATCAGTCGATTTACGTATAAATGTTAATATTTTCCCTTCTAGACTTAGAATCGCTCCAAACTTTACGTGCATCTAAACTAGGTTTAGTACCAAACCTATCTGACATATTTTCAATCCATTGCCGCGTGAAAAATTTTCGGTTTATATATCGTTTCACGAAATCATGCCTTAATTTCATAATAATGTTAATATTTTCCCTTCTAGACATTAGAATCGCGCCAAACTTTACGTGCATCTAAACTAGGTTGTTACCAACCTATCCTACATTATTTCAATGGATTGCACCGTGAAAAATTTTCCGTGTTGTAAATCGTGTTTCCGAAGAGATCAGTCGATTTACGTATAAATGTTAATATTTTCCCTTCTAGACATTAGAATCGCGCCAAACTTAACGTGCATCTAAACTAGGTTGACCAATCTATCTGACATATTTTCAATCCATTGCCGCGTGAAAATTTTTCGTTGTAGTATATCATTTCACGAAATCATGCCTTAATTTCATATATAACTGTTAATATTTTCCCTTCTAGACATTAGAATCGCTCCAAACTTTACGTGCATCTAAACTAGGTTAGTACCAACCTATCTGACATATTTTCAATCCATTGCCGCGTGAAAAAATTTTCCGTGAGTATATAGTTTCACGAATCATGCCCAATTTCTTATATAACTGTTAATATTTCTCTTCTAGACATTAGATCGTGCCAAACTCTACGTGCATCTAAACTAGGTTCGGTACAAACCTATCCTACATATTTCAATAGATTGCCCCGTGAAAAAATTTTCCGTGTTGTAAATCGTCGTTTCACGAAGAGATCAGTCATTTACGTATAAATGTAAATTTCCCTTCTAGACATTAGAATCGCGCCAAACTTTACGTGCATCTAAACTAGCGTTAGTACCAACCTATCTGACATATTTTCAATCCATTGCCGCGTGAAAAATTTTCCGTGTAGTATTCATTTCACGAAATCATGCCTTAATTTCTTATATACTGTTAATAGTTTCCCTTCTAGACATTAGAATCGCTCCAAACTTTACGTGCACCTAAACTAGGTTAGTACCAACCTATCTGACATATTTTCAATCCATTGCCGCGTGAAAAATTTTCCGTGTAGTATATCGTTTCACGAAATCATGCCTTAATTTCATATATACTGTTAATATTTTCCCTTCTAGACATTGGAATCGCGCCAAACTTTACGTGCATCTAAACTAGGTAGTACCACCTATCTGACATATTTTCAATCCATTGCCGCGTGAAAAATTTTCCGTGTAGTATATCATTTCACAAAATCATGCCTTAATTTCATATATAACTGTTAAATTTTCCCTTTCAGACATTAGAATCGCTCCAAACTTACGTGCACCTAAACTAGGTTAGTACCAAACCTATCTGACATATTTTCAATCCATTGCGCGTGAAAAAATTTTCAGTGTAGTAATCGTTTCACGAAATCATGCCTTAATTTCATATATAACTGTTAATATTTTCCCTTCTAGACATTAGAATCGCGCCAAACTTACGTGCATCTAAACATAGTTGGTACAACCTATCCTACATATTTCAATCGATTGCCCCGTGAAAAAATTTTCCGTGTTGTAAATCGTGTTTTCACGAAAAGATCAGTCGATCTACGTATAAATGTTAATATTTTCCCTCTAGACATTAGACTCGCGCCAAACTTTACGTGCATCTAAACTAGTTAGTACCAACCTATCCGCATATTTTCAATCCATTGCGCGTGAAAAAATTTTCCGTGTAGTATATCGTTTCACGAAATCATGCCTTAATTCATTATATACTGTAATATTTTCCCTTCTAGACATTAGAATCGTGCCAAACTTTACGTGCATCTAAACTAGGTTTGGTACAAACCTATCCTACATATTTCAATCGATTGCCCGTGAAAAATTTTCCGTGTTGTAAATCGTCGTTTCACGAAGAGATCAGTCGATTTACGTATAAATGTTAATATTTTCCCTTCTAGACATTAGAATCGCGCCAAACTTTACGTGCATCTAAACTAGGTTAGTACCAACCTATCTGACATATTTTCAATCCATTGCCGCGTGAAAAATTTTTCCGTGTAGTATATCATTTCACGAAATCATGCCTTAATTTCATATATAACTGTTAATATTTTCCCTTCTAGACATTAGAATCGCGCCAAACTTTACGTGCATCTAAACTAGGTTGGTACCAACCTATCCTACATATTTTCAATCGATTGCCCCGTGAAAAAATTTTCCGTGTTGTAAATCGTCGTTTCACGAAGAGATCAGTCGATTTACGTATAAATGTTAATATTTTCCCTTCTAGACATTAGAATCGCGCCAAACTTTACGTGCATCTAAACTAGGTTAGTACCAACCTATCCGACATATTTTCAATACATTGCCGCGTGAAAAAATTTTCGTGTAGTAGTATGCGTTTCACGAAATCATGCCTTAATTTCATTTATAACTGTTAATATTTTTCGTTCTAGACATTAGAATCGCGCCAAACTTTACGTGCATATAAACTAAGTTAGTACCAACCTATCCGACATATTTTCAATCCATTGCGCGTGAAAAATTTTCCGTGTAGTATATCGTTTCACGAAATCATGGCTAATATTCATATATAACTGCTAATATTTTCCCTTCTAGACATTAGAATCGCGCCAAACTTTACGTGCATCTAAACCTAGGTTGGTACCAACCTATCCTACATATTTTCAATCGATTGCCGCGTGAAAAAATTTTCCGTGTAGTAAATCGTCGTTTCGCGAAGAGATCAGTCGATTTACGTATAAATGTTAATATTTTCCTTCTAGACATTAGAATGGCGCCAAACTTTACGGTGCATCTAAACTAGGTTAGTACCACCTATCCGCATATTTTCAATCCATTGCCGCGTGAAAAAAATTTCCGTGTAGTATATCGTTTCACGAAATCATGCCTTAATTTCATATATAACTGTTAATATTTTCCCTTCTAGACATTAGAATCGCGCCAAACTTTACGTGCATCTAAACTAGGTTGGTACAAACCTATCCTACATATTTTTAATCGATTGCCTCGTGAAAAAATTTCCGTGTTGTAAATCGTCGTTTCACAAAGGGATCAGTCGATTTACGTATAAATGTTAATATTTTCCCTTCTAGACATTAGAATCGCGCCCAACTTTACGTGCATCTAAACTAGGGTTAGTGCCAACCTATCCACATATTTTCAATCCATTGCCGCGTGAAAAATTTTCCGTGTAGTATATCCTTTCGAAACTCATGCCTTAATTTCATATATAACTGTTAATATTTTCCGTTCTAGACATTAGAATCGCGCCAAACTTTACGTGCATCTAAACTAGGTGTGTACCAACCTATCCTACATATTTTTAATCAATTGCCGCGTTGAAAATTTTCCGTGTAGTAAATCGTCGTTTCGCGAAGAGATCGTCGATTTACGTATAAATGTTAACATTTTCCCTTCTAGACATTAGAATCGCTCCAAACTTTACGTGCATCTAAAACTAGTTAGTACCAACCTATCTGACATATTTTCAATCCATTGCCGCGTGAAAAATTTTCCGTGTAGTATATCGTTTCACGAAATCGTGCCTTAATTTATCATATAAACTTAATATTTTCCCTTCTAGACATTAGAATCGCGCCAAACTTTACGTGCATCTAAACTAGGTTGGTACCAACCTATCCTACATATTTTCAATCGATTGCCCCGTGAAAAAATTTTCCGTGTTGTAAATCGTCGTTTCACGAAGAGATCAGTCGATTTACGTATAAATGTTAATATTTTCCCTTCTAGACATTAGAATCGCGCCAAACTTTACGTGCATCTAAACTAGGTTAGTACCAACCTATCCGACATATTTTCAATCCATTGCCGCTGTGAAAAAATTTTCCGTGTAGTATATCCTTCAGGAAATCATGCCTTAATTTCATTATTAACTGTTAATATTTTCCGTTCTAGACCTTAGAGTCGCGTCAAACTTTACGTGCATCTAAACTAGGTTATTTACCAACCTATCCTACATATTTTTAATCGATTGCCGCGTGAAAAAAATTTCCGTGTAGTTAATTGTCGTTTTCGCGAAAATCATGCCTTAATTTCATATATAACTGTTAATATTTTCCGTTCTAGACATTAGAATCGCGCCAAACTTTACGTGCATCTAAACTAGGTTAGTACCAACCTATCTGACATATTTTCAATCCATTGCCGCGTGAAAAAATTTTCCGTGTAGGTATATCGTTCACGAAATCATGCCTTTAATTTCATATATACTGTTATATTTTCCGTTCTAGACATTAGAATCGCCGCAACTTTACGTGCATTCTAAACTAGGTTAGTACCAACTATCCGCATATTTTCAATCCATTGCCGCGTGAAAAAATTTTCCGGTAGTATATATCGTTTCACGAAATCATGCCTTAATTTCATATATAACTGTTAATATTTTCCCTTCTAGACATTAGAATCGCGCCAAACTTTACGTGCATCTAAACTAGGTTAGGTACCAACCTGATCCTACATATTTTCAATCGATTGCCGCGTGTGAAAAATTTTTCCGTGTAGTAAATCGTCGTTTCACGAAGAGATCAGTCGATTTACGTATAAATGTTAATATTTTCCCTCTAGACATTAGAATGCGCCAAACTTTACGTGCATCTAAACTAGGTTAGTACCACCCTATCCGACATATTTTCAATCCATTGCCGCGTGAAAAAATTTTCCGTGTAGTATATCGTTTCACGAAATCATGCCTTAATTTCATATATAACTTTATTATTTTCCCTTCTAGACATTAGAATCGCCGCCAAACTTTACGTGCATCTAAACTAGGTTGGTACAAACCTATCCTACATATTTTTAATCGATTGCCCCGTGGAAAAATTTTTCCGTGTTGTAAATCGTCGTTTTCACGAAGGGATCAGTCGTTTACGTATAAATGTTATATTTTCCTTCTAGACATTAGAATCGCGCCAAACTTTACGTGCATCTAAACTAGGTAGTACCAACCTATCCGACATATTTTCAATCCATTGCCGCTGAAAAAATTTTCCGTTAGTATATCCTCTCACGAAATCATGCCTTAATTTCATATATAACTGTTAATATTTTCCGTTCTAGACATTAGAATCGCGCCAAACTTTACGTGCATCTAAACTAGGTTGGTACCAACCTATCCTACATATTTTTAATCGATTGCCGCGTGAAAAAATTTTCCGTGTAGTAAATCGTCGTTCGCGAAGAGATCAGTCGATTTACGTATAAATGTTAATATTTTCCCTTCTAGACATTAGAATCGCTCCAAACTTTACGTGCATCTAAACTAGGTTAGTACCAACCTATCCGACATATTTTCAATCCATTGCCGCGTGAAAAAATTTTCCGTGTAGTATATCGTTTCACGAAATCATGCCTTAATTTCATATATAACTGTTAATATTTTCCCTTCTAGACATTAGAATCGCGCCAAACTTTACGTGCATCTAAACTAGGTTGGTACCAACCTATCCTACATATTTTCAATCGATTGCCCCGTGAAAAAAATTTCCGTGTTGTAAATCGTCGTTTCACGAAGAGATCAGTCGATTTACGTATAAATGTTAATATTTTCCCTTCTAGACATTAGAATCGCGCCAAACTTTACGTGCATCTAAACTAGGTGGTACCAACTATCTTACATATTTTAATCGATTGCCGCGTGAAAAATTTCCGTGTAGTATATCGTTTCACGAAATCATGCCTTAATTTCATATATAACTGTTAATATTTTCCGTTCTAGACATTAGAATCGCGCCAAACTTTACGTGCATCTAAACTAGGTTAGTACCAACCTATCCGACATATTTTCAATACATTGGCGCGTGAAAAAATTTTCCGTGTAGTATATCGTTTCACGAAAATCATGCCTTATTTCATATATAACTGCTAATATTTCCCTTCTAGACATTAGAATCGCCGCCAAACTTTACGTGCATCTAAACTAGGTTGGTAGCAACCTATCCTACATATTTTCAATCGATTGCCGCGTGAAAAAATTTTCCGTTGTAGTAAATCGTCGTTTCGCGAAGAGATCAGTCGATTTACGTATAAATGTTTAATATTTTCCCTTCTAGACATTAGAATGGCGCAAACTTTACGTGCATCTAAACTAGGTTAGTACCAACATATCCGACATATTTCAATCCATTGCCGCGTGAAAAAATTTTCCGTGTAGTATATCGTTTCACGAAATCATGCCTTAATTTCATATATAACGTTAATATTTCCCTCTAGACATTAGAATCGCGCCAACTTTACGTGGCATCTAAACTAGGTTGGTACAACCTATCCTACATATTTTTAATCGATTGCCCCGTGAAAAATTTTCCGTGTTGTAATCGTCGTTTCACGAAGGGATCAGTCGATTTTACGTATAAATGTTAATATTTCCCTTCTAGACATTAGAATCGCGCCAACTTTACGTGCATCTAAACTAGGTTAGTACAACCTATCCGACATATTTTCAATCCATTGCGGCGTTAAAAATTTCCGTGTAGTTATCCTCTCACGAAATCATGCCTTAATTTTTCATATATAACTGTTAATATTTCCCTTCTAGGCATTAGAATCGCGCCAAACTTTACGTGCATCTAAACTAGGTTAGTACCAACCTATCCGACATATTTTCAATCCATTGCCGCGTGAAAAATTTTCCGTGTAGTATATCGTTTCACGAAATCATGCCTTAATTTCATATATAACTGTTAATATTTTCCCTTCTAGACATTAGAATCGCGCCAAACTTTACGTGCATCTAAACTAGGTTGGTACCAACCTATCCTACATATTTTCAATCGATTGCTACGTGAAAATTTTCCGTGTTGTAAATCGTCGTTTCACAAAGAGATCAGTCGATTTACGTATAAATGTTAATATTTTCCCTTCTAGACATTAGAATCGCGCCAAACTTTACGTGCATCTAAACTAGGTTAGTACCAACCTATCCGACATATTTTCAATACATTGCCGCGTGAAAAAATTTTCCGTGTAGTTTATCGTTTCACGAAATCATGCCTTAATTTCATATATAACTGTTAATATTTTCCCTTCTGACATTAGAATCGCGCCAAACTTACGTGCATCTAAACTAGGTTGGTACAACCTATCCTACATATTTTTAATCGATTGCCCCGTGAAAAAATTTTCCGTGTTGTAAATCGTCGTTTCACGAAGAGATCAGTCGATTTACGTATAAATGTTAATATTTTCCCTTCTAGACATTAGAATCGCGCCAAAGTTTACGTGCATCTAAACTAGGTTAGTACCAACCTATCCGACATATTTTCAATCCATTGCCGCGTGAAAAAATTTTCCGTGTAGTGTATCGTTTCACGAAATCATGCCTTAATTCATATATAACTGTTAATATTTTCCCGTTAGACATTAGAATTCGCGCCAAACTTTACGTGCATCCAAACTAGGTTAGTACCAACCTATCCGACATATTTTCAATCCATTGCCGCGTGAAAAAATTTTCTGTGTAGTATATCCTCTCACGAAATCATGCCTTAATTTCATATATAACTGTTAATATTTTCCCTTCTAGACATTAGAATCGCGCCAAACTTTACGTGCATCTAAACTAGGTTAGTACCAACCTATCGGACGTATTTTCAATCCATTGCCCGCGTGAAAAAATTTTCCGTGTAGTATAATCGTTCAAACGAAAATCATGGCCAGTTATATACCCGTAGTCCATAATAACGTAAAAATGTAAAGTCAGCAAGACAAAAACATATATAAGGGAAATCCACTACAGCAACAGTAGTAATTGAAACAACTCTTCGACCGCTCAACACCAGCAAGTGCTCCCCATCTTACCTTCAAACTCTCAAGAACATTGTGTAACTTTGTTAATCTTTGTAATAAAGTAATAAAGTTAATTTTTAAAAAGGTTGTTAGTGAACCCAAAATCCTAACTGGCGCAGTCAGTAGGATGGACTCCACACAGTGCGCAAAAGAATTGTGAACAACATTGTGGCGTGTTTCAACACTTCAGGAGAGTGGCGTGTTAAGTGAAAAACAACCCTACAGTCCGCCGAGGAAGACGCATCAAAATCTGTCAACCTTCACCGACGAGCTGTCCGGATCCTCAAATTGGTTCCACCTGGAAGCTAACATTGCTCCAAAGTAGGCTTAAGAACAAGAAACGGGATTCCACCCAACAGCGGGGAACAACCCACGAAGAACAAGAAATTTGAAGAAATTTTGAAGAAACTGAACATTGCATCAGAACCAGACTGAAACCATGTGGAAGTGGATAGTGCTTGCAATGTAAGTACTCTTTTCATTTTCCAAAGCAAACGCGAAATTGAATGGACGATTTACTCAAATCTCTGACGAAATTAGAGATAACAAAACCAAAAACAAAACCAAAAAACAAAAACCAAAAACCAAATCCAAATCCAAAAATCCCACCATGGCCCAAGCAAATCCAGCTCAAATTCCAGAACATCCCTATACCCCCAAAGACATCACACAGCCCATGATAAACATAATCCCCTTATTCGACGGCAATCCACAAACCTTACCCGTATACATAGAAAGTTGCGAATTCCTAATTCACAATTACGCAAATTTGTTAAACCCAGTAGACCCAATCAATTCCTTTTTAATGAGAATAGTACAATCCCGCCTAACTGGCAAAGCAATACAATTAATTGGTAGCAGAGGTTCCTTCACAACATGGAGAGATTTAAAAGCTCTATTAGAACTTAACTTCGCGGATCAAAGATCTGAAAAATGTCTTTTATCTGATTTAATGAATATCAAACCGGAAAAAGGTCTATCTCCACATAATTTTGGCAATAAATGTAAAGACACCCTAAATTTATTATTAACTAAAGTCAAACAAACCGAAACTGAGGCACGTATGCTGTTAAAAACACAAATGTACTCGGAAACAGCTTTAGAAACATACCTGAAAGGCTTAATGCATTACGGTAAAATAGGTGATAAAGTTAGATTTAGAAATCCACAAAATTTAGAAACAGCAATGGCTTATGTCATAGAAGAAGAAAATTTCATGTATTCAATAGGTGCGAATGCTAACTTGAATCAAAATTACAAACATCAAAAACAAGTACTTCCGAATAGTAACAAAAACATGACACAACAACCATTATTTTATCCAAAATTTCAACCAAGACTACAAAATTCACAACAAACATATCAACCAAAATATCAAAATACACAAGTGAATCAAAATTGGAGACCACAAGCACAAAATTTTAATCAACAACAAAGAAACCCATCATTTAAATTCATGAAGTCACCTGGACAAATGCAGGAGCGAAATCAACCTAAACCAACACCAATGGAGGTTGCCTCCACAGCAAGGAGAACTGTACAACAAAAATATTTCCAACCAACTGGACGACCTAATTGGGTGAGCGAAGAACTTCACCAACAAGATGAACCAGAGCAAGAAGAAAATTATGAACAACCCGACGAATATCAACCTATATGGGACGAAGATACAGAACCATTTCCCTGGGAAGCTAACGGAGAGCCCGAATTACCCGAAGAAGGAGGAAATTACCCTGTAGCACAAGCTGTAAATTTTCAAGAACAGCCTCGGAATACACACGAGAGATCATAACCATAAACAATCACAGATCAAGCCGTTTACCTTACATAAAAATACCGGAAATAAATGCTAAAATGTTAATAGACACAGGCGCATCAGCTTCATCAATAAGTACCAAACTCGCGCAAAAAGAATTTTCAGAATTTATAGAATATTCCCCCTTTACAGTTTCAACAGCACATGGAACAACCTATCATAAGTTTATAATTCAAATCCCCTCATTAAAAACGTTTAGGGCACCTAACCAAATTCATAAATTTAATATATTCGACTTTTCTAAAAACTACGACGGTATAATAGGCTTAAGATTATTACAACAATTAAACGCAGTAATAGATATTAAAAACAAGGTCTTACAAACAGATTACGGAAAAATACCCATCTATTTCGAAGAATGTAAATACACAATAGGACCAAGAGAACGCAAGATCATCAAAGTTCCAGTTAAAAATAACTCAACAAACGTGATTATTAACCACCAGACTATACAAAGAAACGTAGAAATACCAGAAACGCTAACGCGAGCGGAAGATTACCACGCAATAACGGAATGTGTTAACTTCAACGAATACCCAGTGCAAATTTGTTTTGATAAACCACTAACTACGGAGATAATAGAAGATGTAACATACGACACCGAAGAATTATCGCGACTACCACCGAGTCAGCTAAATAAGATGCTAAGAGAAAACGTATTAAGCAAGGTCAGAACACAACATCTGAACAAAGAAGAACGAACAGCTGTTTTAGCAAAATTGTTAGAATACAAGGACATTTGTCATGACGACAGATTACCACTAACCTTCACATCCGAGATTAAACATACATTGAACTTAAAGGACGAAATTCCAATATACCAACGACCTTATAGAAAACCCCCCGTTCAGAAAGAACAGATAAATAAAGAAGTAAAGAAATTACTAACCCAAGATATAATTCAAGAAAGTAACAGTCCTTGGAGCGCACCAGTCTCCATAATTCCAAAAAAATTAGATGCAAGCGGAAAACAGAAATGGCGAATGGTAATTGACTATAGAAAGCTAAACGAAAAAACAATTGACGATAAATACCCATTGCCGAATATAAGCGACATTTTAGATAAATTAGGCAGAGCACAATATTTAACTACACTAGATTTAGCTAGCGGATACCATCAGATTGAAATGGCAGAAAAAGATACATCAAAAACCGCATTTAGTACAGAAAATGGTCATTACGAGTTTAAGAGAATGCCATTTGGATTGAAAAATGCCCCATCAACATTCCAAAGGGTAATGAACAACATATTAAGAGGACTAACCGAAAACACATGTCACGTTTATTTAGACGACATAATAATATACAGTACGAGTTTACAGGAACATATAGAAAAATTAGATACAGTGTTCACACGACTACGAAACGCCAGAGTGAAAATCCAATTAGACAAATGCGAATTTTTACGCAAAGAAGTAAGTTACTTAGGACATCTAATAACCCTTCAGGAGTTAAGCCAAACCCTCAAAAAATAGAAGCAATAAAAAAATTCCCAATACCAAAAACACAAACTGAAATCAAGAGTTTTTTAGGACTTTTAGGCTATTATAGGAAATTTATTAAAAACTTTGCACATTTAACTAAACCATTAACAAATTGTTTAAAAAAAGGCAGTAAAATAAAACTAGATAAAGAATATATAGACTGTTTTGCAACTTGTAAAAATTTATTATGCAACGACCCAATTTTACAGTACCCAGATTTTTCAAAACCATTTATATTAACGACCGATGCAAGTAATGTAGCGATAGGCGCAGTTTTAAGTCAAGGAAAAATAGGAATAGACAGACCAATAAGTTACGCGAGCAGAACACTGTCGGATACAGAAAAAAGATATTCGACCATAGAAAGAGAACTATTAGCCATCATATGGGCAACAAAATACTTTCGACCCTACCTTTATGGACAAAAGTTTACTATTTACACAGATCACCGACCCTTAGTGTGGTTATCCACTTTAAAAGAGCCCAACAGTAAATTAAGCAGATGGAAAATAAAATTAGAGGAATATAACTATGACATAGTGTATAAAAAAGGAAAATATAATACAAACGCAGACGCGCTGAGCAGAATAGAAATCAATCATAATGATACGGATAGTATAGCAGTCAATATAACAGATAACGAATTGGAAGAACTAATAAACGACTTGCTACAAAACAACGAAAACTTAAATCAAGAAGATTTACCCAATACGCGATTTACCGAAGAAACAATAGAAGAAGCGCAAACAGAAAAACCCACTGAAGAAGTCAGACCGGGACCTAGTCACGAAAGACCGATTGCACAAAAAGGAATAAGGATAGATAATCCACCATCAGAAATTGCATCCTATGACGGATCAGACAATTCAAATGCAAACTCAGAACCAAGTCATACAATACCAGTGTTAAATGAACCAATCGACAAACGACCAATACAATTTCTAATCACAACATGGAATTTAGATAGAACAGATGTAAAAATAGAAATAATTGAAGGAAGAAAAGTTTATACAATTAAAATTGGAAAGAACAAGTTAAAAGAAAATATCCTAGAATTCATGATAGAATATTTAACTCAAGGTAAATATTATATACATTGTAACGACGAAATCTATACCCAAATGTGTAATTTATACGTAGAACATTTCACGGAAAATGGCCCAAAACTATACAGATGTTTAAAACGAGTAAAAATAATAACTGACGACGCGGAAAAAATTGAAATAATACAAGGTCACCACGAAGGAAAAACAAATCACCGCGGTATCAATGAAACATTGAAACAAATAGAACAAAAATATTTTTGGAAAAACATACAAAAAGATATAACAAAATATATAAATAATTGCAAAATTTGTCAACATAACAAATACGATCGCAGACAACCCCATCCTTGTTTAAATTTAACTAATAAACTTAATAAACCTTTTGAGAAAATTCATATAGATACCTTTATAATCGATAATCAAAATTTCATTACGATTGTAGATGCTTTTACAAAATTCGCCCAAGCACTACCTATCAAATCGAAAAACTGTACGGACACGTGCGACGCATTAATAACATACTTTTCACAATATGGCATACCTAAAGAATTAGTTAGCGATGCAGGACTAGAATTTAATAATTCCGTAGTAAAAGAACTATTACAAGCTTATAAAATAAATTATCATATTACAACCCCCTTTAATCCAAATTCAAACGCAATCGTAGAGCGATTTCATTCAACAATAATTGAACATATAAGAATTCTAAAAGAAAAAGGATTAGCCAATGACGGAATCGAAAAATTAATGAAACTAGCAGTTTTAGCCTATAATAACACGATTCATTCAACAACTTCTTATACCCCACAAGAACTAGTATTCGGACATACAGATTTAAGAGACCCATTTGACTTATATTACAACGAAAGATTTTACCAAGATTATGTCGAAAAACATAAGGAAAGACTAAGACTCCTATATGAACAAATTAGTACAGACACACAACAAAATAAGGAGAAGATAATAAACAGATTAAATGAAAACCTTAGCAACAAAGAATTACAAATTGGACAAATGGTCTATGTCAAAACATACGAGCGAAACAAAAGCAAACCAATATATAAAGGACCATTCGAAATAAAAGAAATCAAAGACGATAACACTGTCATACTTTACGGAAAAAACCGAAGACCTATCAAATATCACATAAGAAGTTTAAAAATAGGACCTCTTGTTGCAGAATAACAACAACGGTAACAGGACAAATACACCAGATAGAGAAGAACGTAGGATTATTACCTATTAAGTTAGGAATAGCATATAATATAGAAAACACATATGAATTAGTTAGTGTAAAAGATTATTCATATATTATCCCAGAAATTTATACTTTTTATAGAATAAGTGAAAAATACGAGAGAAGGTTGGGAAATTATACTCAAGAATCATCAAAAATAATTCGAAATTTAATGAAAGTAAAAGCTGAAAAATTAGAAACACTACAAGATCTATTAAAACAATTACAATTAAAAGTTTCAAAAAGGACTAAGCGTGGAGCTATCAATATTATTGGCGATGTAATTAAAGCCATCACGGGAAATCTAAATGCAGATGACGGCATCAGATACGAAGAGGCGATAAAAGAATTAAATAAAAATCAACAAAGCATTAAACAAATTATTAATAAACAAGTGGAAATCTTAAATGAAACAACAATAGAAATGCAAAGTGTAGTCGAAAACTTAAAAACCAGTCAGCAGAAAATAAATAATAAACTCTTTACAGAACTAAACAAAGAATCAATCACTTTAGCATTCGAGGCACAATTATTTACTCTCGATATAATTATAAAAGAATTAACTGATTTGAGTCATGCATTAACATTTGCAATCAGGAATGTTTTACATCCCTCAGTAATAAAACCCAATTTGCTATTGAAAAAGATAAATAATGTAAAATTAAACCGAGAAGAAGCTTTCCCATTTGATAAGAGAACGGACATTTATCAGATAGAATCAATGATAAAAGTAAAATGTTATCGAATACATTCAAAATTTGTATTTATAATCCTTGTACCAATAATTAATAAAAATCCATATCAATATTTCCATTTAACTCCCTTACCAATTCAAATCAATGAAACAAATTATAAACAAATTACACCTCAACACAATTATATAGCTTTGGGAAAGGAAAGATACTTAAGCAGTAATAGCATTTGTGAACAGATATATAAAAATCGATATCTTTGTAATCATCAAATCGAACATGACATCAATAATGAATCAATATGCGAAATTCAAATATTAATGTACTCAGGTTATTATACCAAATGTTCATATGAATTAATCAAATTCAATGATGTAAAAATCTATCATTTAGAATCAAATACGAAATTAATCATTTTACCTCGACTAACAAAAATTATTAAAAATTGCGATAAGGATCAGGAAATAACTGTTCAAAAAGGAACAATACTTGTAGAAAATTTAGATAAGTGTAATTTACAAATTAACGATAAAACTATTAAAAATTATAAAGATAACTTTGAAATCAAAATAAGATTGTTAACTGATATACCAAGTATTAAGCTACAGTCTTCACCAAATCTAACGGTACACTTTTCGGACTATAGTAAGAAATTAGAAAAACAAAAGAAAGAAATTGACAACCTGATTGATGTACAACTAAAACACTCAGGCACAAACAGTGCAACAATTATTATAATATTAATTATCATGTTAAGCATATTATGTATAATAATACAAAAAGTAAGAGCCTCAAGAAAGAAGAAAACCACCAACATCGAAGTTTCCACCTTCGCATCACCAGACACCAAGGATGAATCCTTCGTCTAAGGAGGGAGGAGTTATATACCCGTAGTCCATAATAACGTAAAAATGTAAAGTCAGCAAGACAAAAACATATATAAGGGAAATCCACTACAGCAACGTAGTAGTTGAATACAACTCTTCGACCGCTCAACACCTAGCAAGCTGCTGCCCATCTTACCTTCAAACTCTCAAGAACATTGTGTAACTTTGTTAATCTTTGTAATAAAGTAATAAAGTTAATTTTTAAAAAGGTTGTTAGTGAACCCAAAATCCTAACTTGCCTTAATTTCATATATAACTGTTAATATTTTCCCTTCTAGACATTAGAATCGCGCCAAACTTTACGTGCATCTAAACTAGGTTGGTACAAACCTATCCGACATATTTTCAATCGATTGCCCGTGAAAAAATTTTCCGTGTAGTATATCATTCACGAATCATGCCTTAATTTCATATAAACTGTTAATATTTTCCCTTCTAGACATTAGAATCGCGCCCCAAACTTTACGTGTATCTAAACTAGGTTGGTACAAACCTATCCTACATATTTTCAATCGATTGCCCCGTGAAAAAATTTTCCGTGTTGTAAATCGTCGTTTCACGAAGAGATCAGTCGATTTACGTATAAATGTTAATATTTTCCCTTCTAGACATTAGAATCGCGCCAAACTTTACGTGCATCTAAACTAGGTTAGTACCAACTATCTCGACATATTTTCAATCCATTGCCGCGTGAAAAAATTTTCCGTGTAGTATATCGTTCACGAAATCATGCCTTAATTTCATATATAACTGTTAATATTTTCCCTTCTAGACATTAGAATCGCGCCAAACTTTACGTGCATCTAAACTAGGTTGGTACAAACCTATCCGACATATTTTCAATCGATTGCCCCGTGAAAAAATTTTCCGTGTTGTAAATCGTCGTTTCACGAAGAGATCAGTCGATTTACGTATAAATGTTAATATTTTCCCTTCTAGACATTAGAATCGCGCCAAACTTTACGTGCATCTAAACTAGGTTAGTACCAACCTATCCGACATATTTTCAATCCATTGCCGCGTGAAAAAATTTTCGGTGTAGTATATCGTTTCACGAAATCATGCCTTAATTTCATATATAACTGTTAATATTTTCCCTTCTAGACATTAGAATCGCGCCAAACTTTACGTGCATCTAAACTAGGTTGGTACAAACCTATCCTACATATTTTTAATCGATTGCCCCGTGAAAAAATTTTCCGTGTTGTAAATCGTCGTTTCACGAAGAGATCAGTCGATTTACGTATAAATGTTAATATTTTCCCTTCTAGACATTAGAATCGCGCCAAAGTTTACGTGCATCTAAACTAGGTTAGTACCAACCTATCCGACATATTTTCAATCCATTGCCGCGTGAAAAATTTTCCGTGTAGTATATCGTTTCACGAAATCATGCCTTAATTTCATATATAACTGTTAATATTTTCCGTTCTAGACATTAGAATCGCGCCAAACTTTACGTGCATCTAAACTAGGTTAGTACCAACCTATCCGACATATTTTCAATCCATTGCCGCGTGAAAAAATTTCTGTGTAGTATATCCTCTCACGAAATCATGCCTTAATTTCATATATAACTGTTAATATTTTCCCTTCTAGACATTAGAATCGCGCCAAACTTTACGTGCATCTAAACTAGGTTAGTACCAACCTATCTGACATATTTTCAATCCATTGCCGCGTGAAAAAATTTTCCGTGTAGTATATCGTTTCACGAAATCATGCCTTAATTTCATATATAACTGTTAATATTTTCCCTTCTAGACATTAGAATCGCGCCAAACTTTACGTGCATCTAAACTAGGTTGGTACAAACCTATCCTACATATTTTCAATCGATTGCCCCGTGAAAAAATTTTCCGTGTTGTAAATCGTCGTTTCACGAAGAGATCAGTCGATTTACGTATAAATGTTAATATTTTCCCTTCTAGACATTAGAATCGCGCCAACTTTACGTGCATCTAAACTAGGTTAGTACCAACCTATCCGACATATTTCAATCATTGCCGCGTGAAAAAATTTTCCGTGTAGTATATCGTTTCACGAAATCATGCCTTAATTTCATATATAACTGTTAATATTTTCCGTTCTAGACATTAGAATCGCGCCAAACTTTACGTGCATCTAAACTAGGTTAGTACCAACCTATCCGACATATTTTCAATCCATTGCTGCGTGAAAAATTTTCCGTGTAGTATATCATTTCACGAAATCATGCCTTAATTTCATATATAACTGTTAATATTTTCCCTTCTAGACATTAGAATCGCGCCAAACTTTACGTGCATCTAAACTAGGTTGGTACAAACCTATCCTACATATTTTCAATCGATTGCCCGTGAAAAAATTTCCGTTTGTAAATCGTCGTTTCACGAAGAGATCAGTCGATTTACGTATAAATGTTTATATTTTCCTTCTAGACATTAGAATCGCGCCAAACTTTACGTGCATCTAAACTAGGTTAGTACAAACCTATCCGACATATTTTCCAATCCATTGCCGCGTGAAAAAATTTTCCGTGTAGTATATCGTTTCACGAATCATGCCTTAATTTCATATATAACTGTTAATATTTTCCCTTCTAGACATTAGAAATCGCGCCAAACTTTTACGCTGCATCTAAACTAGGTTGGTACAAACCTATCCGACATATTTTCAATCGATTGCCCCGTGAAAAAATTTTCCGTGTTGTAAACGTCGTTTCACGAAGGGATCAGTCGATTTACGTATAAATGTTAATATTTTCCCTTCTAGACATTAAATCGCGCCAAACTTTACGTGCATCTAAACTAGGTTAGTACCAACCTATCCGACATATTTTTCAATCCATTGCGGCGTGAAAAAATTTTCCGTGTAGTATATCGT
Source organism: Protaetia brevitarsis (assembly GCA_004143645.1). Taxonomy (NCBI): domain Eukaryota; kingdom Metazoa; phylum Arthropoda; class Insecta; order Coleoptera; family Scarabaeidae; genus Protaetia; species Protaetia brevitarsis. The sequence goes on along the minus strand of RXPK01004015.1, from coordinate 6,166 downwards.
TTCACGAAATCATGCCTATATTTCATATATACTGTTAATATTTTCCGTTTTAGACATTAGAATCGCGCAAAACTTTACGTGCATCTAAACTAGGTTGACAAACCTGTCCTACATATTTTCAATCGATTGCCCCGATAAAAATTTTCCGTGTTTGTAAATCGTCGTTTCACGAAGAGATCAGTCGATTTACGTATAAATGTTAATATTTTCCCTTCTAGACATTAGAATCGCGCCAAACTTTACGTGCATCTAAACTAGTGTAAGTACCAACCTATCCGACATATTTTCAATCCATTGCCGCGTGAAAAAATTTCGGTGTAGTATAATCCTCTCACGAAATCATGCCTTAATTTCATATATAACTGTTAATATTTTCCCTTCTAGACATTAGAATCGCTCCAAACTTTACGTGCATCTAAACTAGGTTAGTACCAACCTATCTCGACATATTTTCATCCATTGCCTCGTGAAAAATTTTCCGTGTAGTATATCGTTTCACGAAATCATGCCTTAATTTCATATATAACTGTTAAATATTTTCCCTTCTAGACATTAGAATCGCGCCAACTTTTACGTGCATCTAAACTAGGTTGGTACAACCTATCCTACATATTTCCAATCGATTGCTACGTGAAAAATTTTCCGTGTTGTTAATCGTCGTTTCACGAAGAGATCAGTCGATTTACGTATAAATGTTATATTTTCCCTTCTAGACATTAGAATCGCGCCAAACTTTACGTGCATCTAAACTAGGTTAGTACCAACCTATCCGACATATTTCATACATTGCCGCGTGAAAAAATTTTCCGTGTAGTTTAATCGTTTCACGAAATCATGCCTTAATTTCATATATAACTGTTAATATTTTCCCTTCTAGACATTAGAATCGCGCCAAACTCTACGTGCATCTAAACTAGGTTGGTAAAACCTATCCTACATATTTTTAATCGATTGCCCGTGAAAAAATTTTCCGTGTTGTAAATCGTCGTTTCACGAAGAGATCAGTCGATTTACGTATAATGTTAATATTTCCCTTCTAGACATAGAATCGCGCCAAACTTTACGTGCATCTAAACTAGGTTAGTACCAACCTATCCGACATATTTTTCAATCCATTGCCCGGTGAAAAAATTTTCTGTGTAGTATATCTCGTCACGAAATCATGCCTTAATTTCATATACAACTGTTAATATTTTCCCTTCTAGACATAGAATCGCGCCAAACTTTACGTGCATCTAAATAAGGTTAGTACCAACCTGATCGGACATATTTTCAATCCATTGCCGGCGTGAAAAAATTTTCCGTGTAGTAATATCGTTTCACGAAATCATGCCTTAATTTCATATATAACTGTTAATATTTTCCCTTCAGACATTAGAATCGCGCCAAACTTTACGTGCATCTAAAAACTAAGTTAGTACCAACTATCCGACATATTTTCAATCCATTGCCGCGTGAAAAAAATTTCTGATGTAGTATATCATTTCACGAAATCATGCCTTATTTCATAATAAACTGTTATATTTTCCCTTCTAGACATTAGAATCGCGCCAAAAATTTACGTGCTCTAAACTAGGTTAGTACAAACCTATCCGACATATTTTCAATCCATTGCCGCCTGAAAAAATTTTCCGTGTAGTAATCGTTCAACGAAATATGCCTAATTCATATATACTGTTAATATTTCCTTCTAGCATTGATCGCGCCAAACTTTCCTGCATCTAAACTAGGTTAGTACCAACCTATCTACATATTTTTAATCGATTGCCGCGTGAAAAAATTTTCCCGTTAAGTAATCGTCGTTGCGAGAGATCAGTCGATTACGTATAAATGTTAATATTTTCCCTTCTAGAATTAGAATCGCGCCAACTTTCGTGCATATAAACAGGTTAGTACAACCTATCCGACAATTTCAATCCATTGCCGCGGAATTTTCCGTGTAGTATACGTTTCACGAAATCTGCCTTAATTTCATAATAACTGTAATATTTTCCCTCTAGACATTAGAATCCGCCAAAACTTTACGTGCACTAAACTAGGTTGGTAAAAAACCTATCCTACATATTTTCAATCGATTGCCCCGTGAAAAAATTTTCCGTGTTTGTAATCGTCGGTTTCACGAAGAGATCAGTCGATTTACTATAAATGTTAATCTTTTCCCTTCTAGACTTAGAATCGCGCCAAACTTTACGTGCATCTAAACTAGGTTGGTACCAACCATCTCATATTTTCAATCGATTGCCCGTGAAAAAATTTCCGTGTTGTACATCGTCGTTCACGAAAGAGATCAGTCGATTTACTATAAATGTTAAATTTCCTCTAGACATTATAGCTCGCGCAAAACTTTACGTGATCTAAACTAGAGTTAGTACCAACCTATCCGACATATTTTCAATCCATTGCCGCGTGGAAAAAATTTTCCGTGTAGTATATCGTTTCACGAAAATCATGCCTTAATTCATATATCAACTGTTAATATTTTCCCTTCAGACATTAGAATCGCGCCAACCTTTACGTGCATCTAAACTAGGTTGGTCAAACCTATCCTACATATTTCAATCGATGCCCCGTGAAAAAAATTTTCCTGTTGTAAATGTCGTTTCACGAAGGGATCAGTCCGATTTACGTATAAATTGTTATATTTTCCCTTCTAGACATAGAATCGCGCCAAATTTACGTGCATACTAAACTAGGTTATACAACCTATCCGACATAATTTCAATCCATGCGGCGGAAAAAATTTTCCGTGTAGTATATCGTTTCACGAAAATCATGCTTAATTTCATATATTACTGTAATAATTTTCCGTTTTAGAACATTGAATCGCGCCCAAAACTTTACGTGCAATCAAAATAGGTTGGATAAACCTGTCCTAACATATTTCATCGGATTGGCCCCGTGAAAAATTTTCCGTGTTGTAAATCGTCGTTTCACGAAGAGATCAGTCGATTTACGTATAAAGTAATATTTTCCCTTTTAGACATTAGAATCGCGCCAAACTTACGTGCATTAAATAGGTTAGTACCCACCTATCCGAATTATTTCAATCCATTGGCGCGTGAAAATTTTCGTGTAGTATATCCTCACGAAATCATGCTTAATTCAATATATAACTGTTAATTTTTCTTCTAGACATTAGAATCGCTCCAAACTTTACGTGCATCTAAACTAGGTTAGTACCAACTATCTGACATATTTTCATCCATTGCCTCGTGAAAAATTTTCGTGTAGTATATCGTTTCAGACAATCATGCCTTAAATTTCATAATAATAACTGTTAATATTTCCCCTTCTAGCATTAGAATCGGCGCCAAACTTTAGTTGCATCTAAAACTAGGTTGGTCCCACCTATCCTACATATTTCAATCGATTGCTACGTGAAAAATTTTCCGTGTTGTAAATCGTCGTTTCACGAAGAGATCAGTCGATTTACGTATAAAGTTAAATATTTCCCTCTAGACATTAGAATCGCGCCAACTTTACGTGCATCTAAACTCGGTTAGTACAACTATCCGACATATTTTCAAATACTGCGGTGAAAAATTTTCCGTTTTTAATCGTTTCACGAAATCATGCCTTAATTTCATATATAACTTATATTTTCCCTCTAGACATAGAATCGCGCCAAACTCTACTGCCATCTAAACTAGGTTGGTACAACCTATCCTACATATTTTTAATGCGAATGCCCGTGAAAAAATTTTCCGTGTTGTAAATCGTGTTTACGAAGAGATCAGTTCGATTTACGTATAATGTTAATATTTTCCCTTCTAGACATTAGAATCGCGCCATAACTTTAACGTGCATAATAAACTAGGTTAGTACCAACCTATCCCGCATTTTCAATCCATTGCCGCGTGAAAAAATTTTCTGTGTAGTATATCCTCTCACGAAATCATGGCCTTAATTCATATACACTGTTAATATTTTCCCTTCTAGACATTAGAATCGCGCAAACTTTACGTGCATCTAACTAGGTTCGTACCAACCTATTCCGACATATTTTCATCCATTGCCGCGTGAAAAAATTTCCGTGTAAGTATATCTTTTACGAAATCAATGCCTTAATTTCATATATAAACTGTAATATTTTCCGTCTAGACATTAGAATCGGCCCAAACTTACGTGCATCTAAACGTAGGTTAGTAACCAACCTATCCGACATATTTTCAATCCATTGCCGCGTGAAAAATTTCTGTGTAGTATATCATTTGCACGAAATCATGCCTTAATTTCATATATACTTGTAATATTTTCCCTTCTAGAACATTAGAATCGCGCCAAACTTTACGTGCATCTAAATACTAGGTTAGTACCAACCTATCCGACATATTTTCAATCCAATGCCGCGTGAAAAATTCCGTGTAGTATATCGTTTCAACGAAATCATGCCTTAATTTCATTATATAACTGTTAATATTTTCCGTTCTAGACATTAGAATCGCGCCAAACTTTACGTGCATCTAACTGGGTTTTGTAACAACCTATCCTACATATTTTTAATACGATTGGCCGCGTGAAAAAAAATTTTCCGTGTAGTAAATCGCTCGTTTCGCGAAGAGATAGTCGATTTACGTATAAAATGTTAATATTTTCCCTTCTGGACATTGAATCGCTCCAAACTTACGTGGCTCTATAACTAGGTTAGTACCAACCTATCTGATTATTTCCCAATCCATTGCCGCGTGAAAAATTTTCCCGTGTAGTATATCGTTTCACGAAATATGCCTTAAAAAATTCATATATAACTGTAATATTTTCCTTCTAGACAATTAGATCGCGCCAAACCTTACGTGCATCTAAACTGGTTGGTACAAACCTATCCTACATATTTTCAATCGATTGCCCCGGAAAAATTTTCCGTGTTGTAAATCGTCGTTTCACGAACGAGATCAGTCGATTTTTACGTATAAATGTTAAATATTTTCCCTTCTAGACATTAGAATCGCGCCAAACTTTACGTGCATCTAACTAGTTGGTACCAACCTATCCTACATAATTTTCCAATCGCATTGCTCCCGTGAACAATTTTTCCGTGTTGTAATCGTCGTTTCACGAAGAGATCAGTCGATTTACGTTAAATGTTATATTTTTCCCTCTAGACCATTATAATCCGCCAACTTACGTGCATCTAAAACTAGGTTAGTACCAACCTTATCCGACATATTTTATCCATTGGCCGCGTGAACAAATTTTCCGTGTAGTATATCGTTTTCACGAAATCATCCTTAATTTCATTATAACTGGTTAATATTTCCCTTCTAGCATATAGAGATCGCGCCAACCTTACGTGCATCTAAACTAGGTTGGTAACCTATCCTACCTATTTCAATCGATTGCCCGTGAAAAAATTTTCCGTGTTGTAATCGTCGTTCAACGAAGAGATATCGATTTCGTATAACTGTTAATATTTTCCCTTCTAGACATTAGAGTCGCGCCACCACTTTACGTGCATCTAAAACTAGGTTAGTACACCTATCCGACATCATTTTCAATCCATTGCGGTGGTGAAAAAATTTTCCGTGTAGTATATCGTTTCCAACGAAATCAATGCCTTAATTTCATAATAACTGTTAATATTTTTCCTTCTAGACATTAGAATCGGCCGCAAAACTTTACGTCCATCTAAAACAGTTGGTACAAACTATCCTACATATTTTCAATCGATTGCCCGTGAAAATTTTCGGTGTAGTAATCGTCGTTTCGCGAGAGATCATCGATTTACGTATAAATGTTAATATTTTCCTTCTAGACATTACGAATAGCGCCAAACTTTACGTGCCTCTAAACTAGTTAGTACCAACCTACGACATATTTTCCAATCATTGCAGCGTGAAAAAATTTTTCCGTATAGTATATGCGTTTCACGAAATCATGCTTAATTTCAATATATAACTGTTAATATTTTTCGTTCTAGAATAGAACGCGCAAACCTTAGCATGCATCTAAACTAGGTGTTGGTCCAACCTATCCTAATATTTTCAATTGATTGCCGCGTGAAAAAAAATTTCCGTGTCAGTATATCGTTTCACGAAATCATTGCCTTAATTTCATATATAACTGTTAATATTTTCCCGTTCTAGACATTAGAATCGCGCCAAACTTTACGTGCATCTAAACTAGGTTAGTCACAACTATCCGACATATTTTCAATCCATTGCCGCGG
>RXPK01004014.1:0-35861 GCA_004143645.1 Protaetia brevitarsis | reverse complement strand
TCCCTCCGGTGTGGATTATCATCTGCTTACGGATGCAAATCATTTTATTCAAATTAGGACGACCTCCCTCTGTGGGGATAAGGAGAGAGACGAGAGAAGGAAGGTCAGAGTAATTAAGTTTGTTAAAACTCCCAAAAGTCCCACTTTTATATCCGGCATCGAGTTCGTCAGCCGGTAAGCGCATAAAGAAGAAAAAAATGTAATTAAGTCTTCGATATTAGCTCCTAAAGAATTTCTTATTTGTCCCCATTTTGTTTTCCGGCTTCTACTCTGCGTTTCTACCCTCCAGAAGATCATGGATTTTTCTTCCTTTAAATTTAAGGTAGCAGTGTAAGTTTAAAAACGTATAAGTTGACTTATTCTGTGGATCTATTGTTACGGTCTTATTGGAGTTGGTGGAGAACATCTTCGCAGCGCGGGATAACAATGAGTCTGCAGAAATAAATATGACCTAAGTAAAGGTTTCGATTGTGTCTCCCACGACATATTGCTGCCAAACACTTTGGCACTATGGAAGTAGAGAAAGAGCATACGATATCCTAAAATAATGTATGGACTAAACAAAACAGAGGTTGGTGGCAGAACACTTTATCTGACTCAAGATCTGTCAATGTTGGAGTGCCACAAGCATCCATATTAGGTCCTCTGTTATTATTAGAGACCGGATTACATGCAAAGAAAAACTGGAATATATGCGCATATATATGCATCGATTTTTGAGAAAATATGCATAAATCTGGGGCATATATGCAGAAAAATTGCGACAATATGCAAAATTTTTACATAAAATAAATAAGAGCAGAAATTTAAACATTAACTTTATTGCACAAAATTTTTTCACAACATATTTCTAAAACAATTTATAATTAAATGTTTTTCAAAATTGTGTAAAAGAAGAATTGTACATATGTTTCGAAATAGAAAAGCTTGTTTCAACATCCACAGACGTAATTGGTGCATTTTTTTTTAACTTTGCAATACATTCTAAACTAAAATTAAAGTCGAAATCGTTTACTGTTTCACCTTCCAAAATTTTCTTAACTTTCTTCAATTTCAAATACCCCGCATTTTTATTTATCACTTTTTTAAATTTATCGTATATAAAATTACCTATTGTACCCTTAACCTTCTTACATAGCATATCAAATTGGTCTACCATTTCGACTGATTCCGAGAGCGACATCCCTTGCGTTTCTACTTTACGAATGGAACTTGAAACAAAGCTATAATTTGACTTAATATACAAAAGGTTTTGTAGCAATTCTGTTGACCTTACTGTCTTTTTACAGTTTTCTAGAGCAATGCAATCAGCAGTGATTTCAAGAATTACATTTTTTATTTCTTCAAAATTATCGGCAAAAAAAATTGCAACCTGTAACCATGTACCCCATCTCGTAATAATTGGTTCAGGAGGCAACTTAACACCGGGAAGTCGCTCCTTACAAAATTGGATTGGTAAAGGTGCTTTTAAAAAGACTTTTTTGATATTGCTAATTAAATCATTAATCAAAGGGAATTGGTTCCTAATGTCTTCGGCTACAGGATTGAACCATGAGCTAAAGAAGTGGTATGAATAATGTTACTATAACAAATTTTGTGCGGCTTTTATCATGTATGGTGCAGCGTCGAACAACATTAGTAAATTTTTTTCACAAGGTATACTTCCAGGTAAAAAGATATTTGATAAACCTTCTTGAACGAATTGGGCAATTGTCACATTATTTGTTTTTTGAAGTTCTTTACAATAAATTAAATATGATTTACCTACAATATCTTCATGAAGAATTCCTATTAAAAATGGGCAAATAAACGGCTACACTTATCCGTACTTTCATCTACCATAATATAAATAAAATTATTCCCTACCAATTGTTGAATTTCTGCTATTGTTTGCTGGTAACAAGATGTGACATAATTTTTTCGTAAGGTACTTTCTTCAGGTGTATTATATTTGCAATATTTTTGCAGAAATGATTTCAAATTAACATTGTTTAATCTTGCTAATGGTATGTTAGACGAAATTAATGCGTTACACAGATCCGTATTATATTCTTCTTGTTCTGAGTTTCGTGAAGTTGATGCTACACATTGACGTATAGATTGCTGCACACGTGCGGATCGCTTTAGTTTTTCACATTTTCCAATATGTGATGGAGTTTTAGCGTGTTGAACAATCAGGTATTTTCTCTCAGAAGACACCTACAACAACAATTGCCATTTTATGTCAAAAGTTAAAGAATTTAAAAACAATTGTAAAGCTTTTAGTAAAATTAAACTTACCAGTTTACTGCAGGCTAGACAAAATATTTTGTCGCCATCCTTTACCAGTTCAGGATATGGCTTAATCCATAAAGAAATTTTGTTCGCTATACTCATTATATGTACGCAGAGTATCTAAAAATGTAATACAATTACATGCTGTTTTGCTCAAAGATATTCAATGAATGAATAGTTTATTTGGGAATTAATAATAATAAAACGTATTTACCACATCTCTTCTGCTAGGCGAAATTAAACACGTGCAGTTCTTGGAAAAAAGTATTAGAGAAACCAATGTAAAAGATTTATCGTTCTGAGAATTGTCGGTTGTCGATCTACATTAGGAATTACTAGGATTTTTACTAATAGAAAGGATAAGAAAAAGCTTAAATATGCAATATATACAACTTTTGTAAAAATATGCATAGAAATGCCTAAATATGCAATATATGCAATCACTAATTAGCGCTAATTAACTTCAATTAGTGTAATACGTCTACGTGTAGACTATAATTAAAGCTGCAAAAAATAAAATATATGCACTTTGCATATAATCCGGTCTCTACTAATCAGTATCTATATCTTGGCCTGTGTAAAGTTTGTTCATCGGAATCAATCACGCTTCTAGAGAAATGGTGATTTTCATCAACACTTCACCCGCAACCGAGGGAAACTGGCTGCTCCGCAACACCGATTATGTGTCACACAAAAAGAAATGGACTGTTGTGGTGTGAAGCTTTATAATCATCTGCTGGAGGAAATGAAGAAATTGAGCAATAGAAAATTCCAAAAAAAAAAAAATGAAAGATCTCTTACTCACCAACACAATATTATAATTTAGATGAATTTTTCAGTATTAATTATTGATAAGTGTTTTAATATGTTTGTCTCGTGTTATTACATTATATTGTAATTTTCTGTGTGTTGACATGTCATGCAATTATATATATTATATATATATATATATATATATATATATATATATATATATATATATATATATATATAAACTCAGCACCTCGGGCCATGAAGGCCATGGCTTGATTAGAAATCTTTCTCCATTCTTCTCGATCACAAGTTTTCCTGTGCCATTCGCTTATTCCAATACTCTCCAGATCCTTTTCTACCCTCTATAACCATTCCTGTTCGTGGTCTGCCTCTTCCTCGTCTTCCAATTATTCTTCCCATTAGTACTTGTTTTGTTAGCCTTCCACTGTCCAGTCTTGTCACGTGTCTCAACCACCTCATTCTTTTTACCCTCACTACATTTGTTATCGATGGTTCCCCGTATAACTCGTGAAGTTCTTCATTTGTTCGTCTTTTCCAAACATTATTGACTTTTTTTCCACCATATATCTTTCTCTCAAAAATTTCCAACGATTTTTCTCCTCCATAAGTAACCACTGGCCTTATTATGGTCTTGTAAATTCTTTTTTCTCCATTTCGTGAAATATTTTTTGATCGCAGAATATGCAGTAACCCTCCCATACATTTTATACCTTTAGCAATTCTTTCTTGTATTTCTACTTTTTCCTCTCTTATGCTTGTTATTGTCACTCCTAGATAATTAAAATTGTTCACTTTATTGAAATAGTATTCTGAATCTTCAGTTCTTATTTTAAGTCCCTCATTTTCTATGTGCCCTCCCGTTCCCTTCACTAACATAAATTTTGTTTTACTTTCATTTATTTCGAGCCCTCTATTTTTTGCCGCCTTTTCCATCTTTTTGATTGCTGTAATCAAGTTTTTTTTGTCCTTGCCAGGATCACAATATCATCTGCATATGTCATTATTTGGTTCCGCTGGTTGTATATTGTGCCGTTAGTCAGGATCCCATTTTCTTTTACGGCTGCGTCCAAGATGATATTAAATAATGTAGTGGATAGTGGGTCGCCCTGTCTTAAGCCTCTACTCACTTTAAATTGTTCTGATGTTTGGTCTTTAATAAATATCTTGTATTCTGTTTCAGTCAGAGTCATTTTTACCAATCTAATAAGCTTTGCGTTTATTCCTAAGTTTTTCATTGCTACATATAATTTTTCCCTTTTTATTTTATCATAAGCTTGTTTAAAATCAATGAACACTATATAGAGAGGTAAATTTTGATCTATACTATTATCTACACATGCAATTATTGATGACTAAGTAAATGATGATGATATTTTGAATAAATAACATCATGGCTTGCTAGAGAATAAATTTAATTCAACATATTGCGTTAATTCTCAATATTCCTTCCTAATTCCAAACTTTTCACCATGGCACTAAATTCCGATAAAAATCATAGTAAAGCATTCGTTTGAAGACCTTCAAGCGCCTTCACTAAATAACTCGACCGAAATAACAAATCTCCAACGAGCATTTAGTCACTCGCGAAAATTAACGTGTCGCTTCATTGTTCGAGTCAATTCAACGGAAAATTTCGGACAGCTCGAGCGTACGAAACAACAATAAGAGAACCCCTCTCCCCCCTCCCTCCGTAAAAGGGCGGTGATGAATTACGCGAGACGCAAAAGTCGAATAAATTACTTCGGCTCCCCTTCACCCTCTCCGCCCTTCAAACAACAACGTTTTATGTAAATACAAATTATCGCGGTAGACATGTCGTGCTTTTCATTTCCTGTTGTTTTTTTTTCCTTTTATTCCCTTTTATAACCGACTAGGGGGCGCTCGTGTCACCCCGGACTACCCTTTTTGCTCTTGTTCCGTTTATTGCGCGGTGTCCCGCCGCGTCACGTAGTATTCGTGCAGCAGTGCCCCTTCTCCCCTAACTTAATTAAGACGACGGAAAGAAACACGTTATCAATATAACGTGGCACGCAACATTATTACCTCCAATCGTCATTCTTTAATAGCACTGACAGACACAATAAAAACTAATATTTCATCCTTCACCCCCTGCTCGACACACAGGAGGAGCGGTTTGTCGTTTCTCGTAGGGCGACCCCTACGTGGTTTACAGGCATAATCGATATGATACGGTGAGTGTGTGCGAGGACAACGCGTCTGGCATTTTGAAGGGGGATTTTTTTTTTCGGAGACATTTCATATTGTGGTTCTTTATTTCTTGTGCTGTTCGCTGTTGCTTTGTTTCCTTCCAGTTTCCGAGGATAATAAAAGAGTCGTAGGGGACATATGTCAGTTTGTGGGGATCTTGTAAGATTTTCAATATTCTTCCGGCTATGCAAATTCATTGTTTCGCGTCTTACGATGTCTGGGTAAGATGTACACTCACAGAATTGGGTATATGGACAATTCTCTAATACGTAGGCAATACCCGGTATAACCGGTACAAACCGAGTAACCATTTATAGAACCCAACTTTTAGATAAAACAATGATGATTGGCTACGGAGATAGGACAAGAACACAAAAAGGAAGTTACTCATTTATTCAGAGAGAAGTATCCTGATTTACCACCCATATCTCGAAGTAAAGGAAAACAAATAATCATCGTCAGAGTGCGCTCAATGAAGAAGTAAAACTTAATGTACTTCTTTCAGTTCAAGAAAATCCTTACATCCCCAGTAGGCTGATAGGTAGGGAACTCGAAATTAGCCAGTCTTCGTTGGCAAGAACTCTTAAAGCGGACAAATTTTATCCCTATAAATTGCCAATCTCTAGGAACTCACCGAAGATGATCCGGATCGAAGATTTCAGTTTTGCGAACAAATGATGGATCTACTAGACAGAGATGTTGTAAACATAGAAAACGTTCTATTTTTTGGCGAATCAACGTTTATGTTAAACGGTGAGGTAAATCGTCAAAACTGTCGTTCTTGGGCAGACAACAACCCACGATGGATTAGGGAAGGCCACACTCAACATCCAGAAAAACTGAATGTTTGGGCAGGCATTGTTAGTGATCGAGTAATAGGACCAATTTTCTTCCAAGAAAATCTCAATAAAGCGAGATATTTAGAATTCTTGCAGGAAGAACTAGTTCCGAATTTGGCTACTCTGTTCCCTGATCCGCTTGAAGCTGATGTCCAGAATAGAAACATTTGGTTCCAACAAGACGGCGTGCCTCCTCATTTTGCAAGACCTGTCCGTGAGTATCTAGATGATGTGTTTCCAGGTAGACGGACTGGTAGAAGAGGACCTTTTGAATGCCCCCCCAGGTCTCCGGATTTAACACCAATGGATTATTTCTTATGGGGGTACTTGAAAGGCAAAGTTTTTAAAAGAAATTTGTTGAAAGAACGAATAAGACAGGAGCGTAGGCTAATTTCCGCTGAAATAATTAGTAATGTTCGGTTCCATTTAGGGTATTGTCAGGAAGTACATGGACAACATTTTAAACATTTATTGTAGAAGAGATATGATTGAGGTGAATCAAATTTCTTCATTTTTCGAATTAGTTATTCTTAAATATCTTTTTAATAACAAGAAATAAAAACTTGAAATTTGGCACACATGTGTAATTTGATATACTCTTAAAAATAGTTATAAAAAAATAGTTCTACCATTTAAAAAAAATGTCGATGACGTCATATCTCAAATTTGGGACACGCTGTATAAAATTTTCTCAGATGAAAAAGTGGGCAATTTAAAATACTAATCGACGTGTCCGAGCATATTTCCGGAAAAAATACTGTCTTCGCTTTACTGAATTTATTCCAGATTATAGACTCACACTGTATAAAATCATAACAGCTAATAACTACTACCAGAGATTACTTTCAGACTCCAAATATTAATACAATTTTAAAACGTGAACAGCAAATTATTCATGTTATTCGCATAGGAGAAATGTTTCAATTAAAGTATTGAGACTACAGCAAAAAATATCACAGTACATGCTAACAGAGTTGTAACTACTACACATATTAAAAAGGGGTGACTTAACCATAAGATTAGTTCTTGAAAACGACACGCAAAAGGTGGGAGCGTACCGCGTAGAGAATCTGGGAACGTGAAACATTAAGCTATTTATTATTTCAGAACATCGAATTTTGCAGATGCAGACATTTATAAAGAAATTTAAGCCCAGATACAGTATGTCTTGTAGATGACCTCTGAAAATCAAAGGGTTCCAACATCATACGTTAAGGAAAGTTGCGTGGTGGATAGACATTATGTGTTCTAAACCTCAAAGCCTTCAAAAATCGGCGCTGTACTCTCTCCAGAGCAGACTTGGAACTGCTCGGAAAAAAAGGATTCCAAACTAAGGAAGCATACTCTAGCGTGGACCGAACTAAAGATACATGAAGATTAGTAACAGTTGATGTAAGCTTGAAAGCCGATGAACTAGCCAAGGAGGGCTCTAAGAGACACTTCATGGGTCCAGAGCCCGTATGTGGGCTTACTAAGGATTCCGCAAGAAGGGAGATTTGGACCTGGTTAGATAAAAAAAGTACAAAGAAATGGAGGTCGACTGAAGGTCAACTCCATACCAAAACGCTGATGGGGATGTTAGTTTCTCTGATAACCTACTCAGGCGCAGTAAGAAAGAAGTTAAAACCATTACTGGGTTGGTAACTGGACACTGTCCCCTGAAAAAGCATCTATACAACACAGGCCGGGTAAGCGAACCGTGGTGTAGAAGATGCGAACTACAGGAGGAAACGAGTTTACATGTAATCTGCACATGTGAGGAACTGAAGGTACTTAGGCAGAAATATTTCGGGAGAGATCTATTGGAGCCCTCGAAGGTTCTCAAGTTTCCACTGGGCAAGATACTGGGCTTTATAGAGAACACCAAGCTGCTCGAGTGGAAATAAGAGAATTAATAGGGGTGGTACAATGAGCACCTAGCTCAAGTGCCCGGACATCAATGCCCACCCTAACTTTAATGAATGAATGAATGAATGAATGAAGCTTGAAATGTCTGCCTGTTCTCATAATAAGTCCTAGCAGCTTATTACAAGCAGAGACGATATTTAGACTGCGTTGGGAAAAGGCAAGCTGACAATCAATGAAGACCCCAAGATCCCTGACGTAGTCGGATCTTTAAAGAGCAACGTCATCAATCTGGTAATCAAATTTTAAAGATGTCTTCCTACGAGTAAAACTGATAGTTTGCCATTTTGATATATTGAATGGCAATTTATTTACTTTTACTCCATTCCGACAGTAAATAAACATTATCCTGCAAAAACCGGCAATCATCTATACTTGATACAGACCAAAATATTTTAACGTCGTCAGCAAATAACAAGGATCTACAACGTAGTGAATGCGCGAGGTCGTCAATAAAAGCAATAAACAATACTGGGCCAAGGTTCGATCCCTGGCGAACCTCAGAGGACGCAAGTCTCTGGGCAGAATGGTAACCCTTATAGTACACAAAGAACGATCGATAGTGCAAGAAGGATTGCAACAATCTGAGAATCGAATTACTGAGGTCATATATGGTAAGTTTTCCTAACAGAATTCGCCTTAGCGAAATCCGTGTAAATGACGTCCATCTGCCCTTTCTTATCCAGAGACTCAACAACATATTGCGTGAAACAAACAAGATTAGTTCCAGTGGATTTACCACCAGTGAACCCATGCTGATTTTCAGAGACCACACCGGATAAAGCAATATTCATTTGATTACAAAGAATCTTTTCTAAGACCTTTGAGAAGTTTGACAGTATAGATATAGAACGATAATTGCTTACCAGACCTATCACCGGCCTTGTGAACAGAACATACTTGAGCAATTTTCCAAACTGCAGAGTAAGTAGAGGTTTGAAATGCAAGATTAAAGATAATCTCAAGAGGCTGTATAAAAACCATTTCACAACCCTTCATAAGGAAAGCTGGTACTTGATCGTGCCCCGCATAAAAGTTAAGTTTACAGCTTCTACATGTTATTTCTTGAATTAGTTCTTTAGGGTTATAATTTTTCACCAATATATACAGTTGTTCTTCTTATTGTAATTATCTTCTAGCTTTTAGTAATTATCTCCTGCTGGTTCTAACTTTGTGCACCCACTGATGAAGACTAATTTGTTAGTTGAAACGTTTGGACTAATGTGACATACATTAATTATGTATTAATAATGAACTAATATAATTATTTAGCCATATTCCATCAAGGATTTTATTTGTTTTAACAAGTATTGGCTACAAAAAACACAACTACCATTTCAAATATGTATAGTATTATTTTACTGGAGATATATAAACTTCGTAAAACAAGCCTAACATAATATAAACGAATACGTCATCTAATGAAGATGAAAGGGAATTACAAACGATTAGTCGTGTATAAACGCGAACTCGGCATGAAAACATCGTTAATATCGCGCGCCCGAAACACCCTTCTTCATGTTGCGTGTTCCATTGGCATGATTATTACCGTTTTGTTGCTACACGGATGTGCAGCCAATCTCCACGCCTTACGTATGTGGATATTCGTAAAAGCGTGAGTGTTTATTGCCGTTTTTATTAACCCCCGTGTAAGGTAGTGAGTTTCACTTTCTTAAAGTCGAATTAACGATCCACTGAATTGGATCGCTACAGTATCTTATAAGAGTCAATATCTATATACAGGGTGATTCTCAATATATGCGACAAACTTTAACAGCTGATTCCTGAGATTATTTTGATCATAACAGTTCATATGAGTATATGTCCAAAACGGTTTGGTTTTAAAGTTATTGAATGTTTAATAATAAATTATGAACTATGACTAACACGATATAATATCACAGTTGCTTCTTCAAAAACTATTTTGTTGAGAGGGAATTGTTTATTTGTCATTTCAATAGTTGTCAGAGTATTCATTCAGTTTATTGCCAGTTTCTGTTTTCTAAAATGAATTACACGAATGCTGAGATGTGTGATATGCTTTTTGTTTACGGTCTTGCCAATGGAAATTCGCGTGCTGCTAGATGTCTTTATGAAGAACGATACCCGAATCGTATCATCCAGCATCATTCAATATTTGCCCGTCTTCACCAACGTCTTAGTGAAACGGGAAATTTTAAAAGACGGACGACTGATAGCGGGCACCCATCTACAGTGAGAACTCCACAAGTTGAAGAAAGGTACTAAATGAAATTGCGGAACATCCTACTACAAGCAACAGCAAAATTGCGTTTGCTTTAAACATTAGTCAGGCCACAGTTTAGAGAATATTGAAAGATCAACTGTTGCACCCATAGCACATTCAACGGGTGCAGGCACTTTTGCCGGCAGATTTTCCGCAAAAAGTGGCTTTTTGTCAATAGATGCAACACAAAATCGCACAAAATCCTGACTATTTGGCTCAAATATTCTTCACCGACGAGGCTACTTTCTCTAGAAACGCGATTATTAATTTTCATAATAATCACATATGGGCCAAAGAAAATCCGCACGAACTAGTGAATGCCCGTCATTAACATCAATTCTATGTCAATGTGTGGACCGGAATTGTTGGAGATCACTTGATAGGACCACATTTTTTACAGATGCGGTTAAATGGCGAGGTATGCCGTAATTTTCTTGAAGCGAAGCTACCACTACTGCTGGAAGAAGTTCCGTTGCAATTAATATTACAAATGTATTTTATGCATAACGGTGCTCCAGCGCATTTTAGTTTAGTTGCTCGCGAGTTTTTGGGCAATACGTATCCAGATCGGTGGATAGGACGGGGAGGTCCACAACCGTGTCCTCCTCGGTCTCCAGACTTAAATTCTTTGGACTTCTTTCTCTGGGGTCACCTTAAATCAATAGTTTATACGACTCCCATTGAAAATGTCGATGAACTGTGAAATCGTATTATTGCAGCTTTTCAAACAATTCGAAATACCCCTGGTATTTTAGAACGGACTCGCCAGTCAATACGACGGAGGATAGAAACTTGTATTGCAGTTGGGGGCGCTCATTTTCAACAGTTAGTATAAGTTAATTTTGTTTTACTAATTATTTTGTTAATTTATAATAAAAACAGTAATTATGTTAACTTCCTATTAAACATTGTACAACTTTAGAACTAAGCGATTTTGGACATATGTTCTTATGAACTTTTATGATCAAACTAACCCCAGGAATCAGCTGTTAAAGTTTGTCGCATATATTGAGAATCACCCTGTATATTACTAAAAGGGAAAAAAAAACATCTGAGTATTATAGCGATCCCAAAAAAATTCATTAATTCTTACCCAAATGAAGATAGAATATAAAAAATCGCCATTTAATGTTCGATGGGGTCTTACACCTTTTATTTTATATCCGGCACACCATGAATTTAACAAAATAGTAACAGGAATACATTGTATACTGATTCTTTCGAGTCTCTAGGCTTACAACATAAATAGATGTTACAGCTGACTCAGTATTTCGCATTGCCTCACTTTAGCTGCATGATCTTAACTTAGTTCATATACACAGTTAGTTTTAATTAAGTTAAATAATTGCTATATATGGGCGAAAACATTTCTATGTGGCGTAATATCAATAATAACGATTTATTGGTCATATTGTTAGATTAAATTGATGTGTCTCTGCGCACACACTTTCAATTTCAATTTAGGGATAAGTTATTTTTTTTTTGTATCCTCTATGCAGGGTATTACTAAATATAAATTATAGTCACTAAACTACAAAAAACGATTATTTTTTGGAAATGGTAAATATAAAAAATTGTAATAATGCCATTAATTTTAGAACTGATACAAATAGTACTTATTGCAATATTTTACACCAATAACTTTTTTTTATTTTTCTTTATTTATTTTATATGTATAATTAATTTTTTTTTTTGCTAATACGTCTGACCCTGCCTTGCATTTGAATGTTTTAATTATTTTATATTTTTCCTGTTTTCACTTTTGTCATCTGTCATTGAACCCTACAACTTTATCCTCCTGAAGATGTTCTAAAAATATAACGAAATATCGAGGTATTTATTTAGTTTAATTGACAGATTGAATACCCGAATATCACTCTAATTTGTTACACTTATATACATGCATATAAAAATTCTATTACACCAGCCAAGATTCAGTATGTTTTTTTTGATGATGTTTAAAATGCAATTAAGAGGAAAATAATTAGATTAAGAATTTTTGAGATGATTGGCAATTTAATATCTAATATTTTAAATCGAATACCCTATGTTTTTCAATATTTTGAAAGATAATCTAATTGATGATACAAAAGGCTTAATGCACTTCCTATATCGTTAATACCAATTATAAAAAAAAAAAACAGTTACAAGAGACTTTAGCTTAGACTAAATGTACAGACTTCCAGCATGAAAATCGCACTAAACTTCTATCACCGAAAATCACATTATGTAGATTTTTCACACGATTCAGTTCTTAAAGGCAGATCAACTTTGTCTTGTTTGCGTAATTGTCTTTTATTTTATTTTTTTGATACTTGAATATGATTGCGTGGTGGGTAAATTTAGAAGCAAGCGTTGAGTCCAGTACAACCACGAGATAGCGTCGTTTTGAAGGAACAACCTAGAGATAAATCTGCAAACCTTCTTCAAAACAACGATTTTTTGCCTTTCCAATTTTTTTTTCTTGCAAATTCGCCACCTAAAAAAAAACAGTAACGATTTTAAAGAGTTTAAATATCGATGAGAAACAACTTATTTTGAGAAGTATTTATTTATTTCTTTTAATTTAATTGTATTTAGTTTCTTTGTTATCATTATTAAATCATCAATTAAATTCTGAATTCTGAAATAGAACAACGTAGACACGGCATATTAGAATTGCAAACTAGATAGATTAAAAAAAACCGATGATATTAAGCTTTTTACGATGTGCGGTGTATATGTGCCATCTGGCAACTCATATTACAAGGAGACTGATAACGTAATTCCAGCTTCGGGGCTGTCGTTACATATTAATAGGGGAGGAGGCTTCTGAATACCATCTCTTTCCCTAAACTCAACGGCTGAATTTGACACGGGATGTCGTTGAATATTCATTCGCTCAAGCTTTTTTTCCAATCCTCTCCCAGCTCTTTTACCAGCTTTTTATGTATTTGTAAATTTGCGTTCCGCCCCAAAAGAAAGATGAACAACGACTCTTTGTTGCTCGTATGTTGTACCTACGTAATATTTTATGAATATGCATCGTACAATTTTTTTCTCGTCGTATCGCGCATGTTGGTAATCCTTCACCGCCGTCTGTCCGATTTCATTTCGGGAATTCGATCGGATTTTTCTACAGGAGGAAGAAAAAAAATATATTGTTGAATAACGTCAGAGAGACTGCATCGTTTATTTTCGACGAAACTGGGGCAATCCCTTTCCGCGTACCTACCCGTCGCACTCTATAGAAGTGAAATCCACACGATAAAAGCGTCATTATCCAATTGGAAGTGTTAGCGCGGTGGAGGAGTGACGTTCTCGCAGAGCGCCCTCTATACCTCGCCTTCTAAAACTGACAACAATGGTTCGTCTATAAATCATGTGCGCGCTAAGGTATTACAAACATACATACATGTGCGAAGGACGCGGAGTTTCTGATGTGTTTATTCGTGTCAAGAATATTTACGTTGACGGTGTGGGGATTTATTTTTATCGAGTCCGTACTGTCGGGGTAAAGGTATTGAACTTAAATATATTATGTGCGCAGGGAAAGTTTTATACATATAGGGGAGAGAATAAATAATAGAACTATTGATTAGTACTTCATATATAAGACACAAAAAAAATACTAAACGAACATTGACAAAACAAAAAACAAATCTGTGCCTCACCACATATGCAAGTACCGACTGTTTCAAAATGAATTACATTTTCCTGAATTTCTCCTATAATTAATCGGGGTATAGATTAAATAGCATTTAGGTTATCCATCTGTCACGAAATTCAATCTTGCTGGAACGATGTCAAAAACTTGTTACGGTTTTTTTACTTCGCTTACCTCGAATTAGTTCTCCGCTAGTCTTTTCGACAAGTTTTTGTAATCCTACTTTCCCCTATTTCCGTACTCTACCTTATTTTACTTTCAGAGATGCTCCTACGTCTTGTATTCCTCAACGTAAACATTATCGTTTAATTTTTGGCTTTCAAATTTTGTTTTCTTTCCCCTGTTAGTGCGGTCTAGCTAGAATTTGTATCTTTTAGTCTCATTTACTTACAGATAATTTCCTCATACTTAATACGGTCTTAGATTTTCGTTTAATTTCTTTCAATTTTAGTAACTTCCTTCAATTCACATTTTGACACATGACGTTTTCATTTCTAGGTTTGCAAGGTTTGTTCGTTATGCATTTTGCCGGTATTATCGATTCCCACGCATTGATCGATCTGTTAATTTTGCCCAATCGACCGTCTATTTAGACCATTCTTTTCTTCTCTCTATGTCTGTTTTCTTATTTTATTTATCTGTCTTCTGATTGGTTGGATGACGTATTCTTGCTTCCGCTTCCTTCCGGCTTGCTGGCCATTCTGGGTTGTTGTTCAGACGTGTTTTTACGAGTACATCTTCCTAGTTTGGAAATTTTGGGATATTTTCACACATCTGTGGATTTTTATTGGAAGATTGCTTTAAATAATCATTGGCCGTATCTTCGCTTGTGTTTGGTGTGGAATTTTTGTGAATATTATAGGTGATGGGTCCGATAAATTCGGGATATAATTTGAGAACCGCGCTTCTGCAACGTCATTCTGTTTATTTCTTCTCTTCGTTGTAAAACCTCGTTATTTTAACGGCAAGCAGGCCTTGTTATTTCTTTTAAATCACTAACTTTGAGGTTTCTGTGTTTTTAGAGGTTTTTTCAATACTCCTTATTTCTATGAATTTTGGTATCTTCGTTTTGTGTGAGATTTGGAACACCCCGTGCGGCTGAGGACTTCTGCGACCTTTTTGAGTCCCTTCGGAGAATCCTATCTACCTCCGTTAGAAAGTCAGTGGACCATCTGCTTCGGGCATTACCAAGTCAGCCCAGAGGCTACGATCTGTTCTGATCGGAGAGGATTTCCAAGGCCGTACTAGCTGTTTGAGAACAAAGAGTTAAGTTTGCACGTTTTCTTTTTTTTTATTTGTAATTTTTGTCTGCGTTTAAAAAATGTTTTTAGTAAAAAACCCACCCCGATCACTTTTTAATTTTTTTTATTCAACGGTACTGTAATTTTTTATGTTATACCAAGGATCGGAGGGTATCACTTAGTTCAGAAAAATAGTTAACTTTAACATTCAGATAGCTTTTCATTTTTTTAACGACTTCAAAATATATTTAAAACATCAACCGATTAAATATCGGGCTGTAATATACAGGGTGGTTCATTCACCACTAGTATAATCAAGATAAATATTTAGTTTTATTTTAATAGTTTTTTTTTTGTACTGTAAAACTCTTCTTAAATTTAACATTAACTTTTAGCCCAAGAATTTTCTTTATACAACGTGTGTAAACTGATTGCGTTAGCCAAAGCGTTCGGTGTTCGAATCCTACCGCAGAATTTTTTGTTATAGTTTTACAATATTTCATTCTTATTTTCTTTGTCGTTATTAAAGTTTACTGATACAGAGTATCATATTTATCTTCTTGAATTTAACGTCATATTTTATTCTTTTTTTGACACTCGTTACTAACGTTTACTGATAGAGAGTATCAGATTTATTATTTGAATTTTTATGTCAATAATACCAACATTTTTTTATTAACCATTTTATTAATAAAAGTTTAACTGTTTTTTTTTCTGTGAATTCATTCTTTTATTTTTTTGTGTATGAGTTTATTTGCAAACCGTTTTACCCCTCGACTTTTATTTAAAATCTTGAATTCCTGCTTATCAGGGGGCATGACAGGGTAAGTAATTCCTAAGCAGGTGGCGCCGAAATTTATTTTCCATCTTGGGTTTGTATTTCTATCAACCCACCCCTCGCCGACGAGCCGGCTGGCACCCTGCTTGATTGCCGATTATCCACCCACGTCTTCGAAGGTTTGTAAAACGGAAGTGCATCACCTTTTGTCTTTTTATTTTGAGTTCTTGCCTCGAGGTTTTTCACGGTACTCGACCGTCCCTTGCGGTGCTGGAAATTTAGGTAACAAACTATAAGAAAGATAGATCCAAACAATCTCAGTGCATTTAAGCAACTACTTGATGCGGAGCTATACATACTATCTAACAACCCACAAAATGCTAAAGGACTATATAATCAATTTCCCATGATTTTCTTCAGGTGTTTCAATAGTTGCTTTCCTGAAAGAAAGAAAAAGTTAAATAGTAAGAGGCAAAATGGTTATCCAGTTAATGATGACGTAGTCAAACCAAGGAATAGTCTGAATGCTTGGGAGGCTCTGCAAGAGAAACAAGAAGTGACTAATATTACAAAATATATCGCGAACTTAAACAAGAATACCTGAAAAAGGTCACAGAGATGAAACGAAGCTCAAATACTACATTCATACATTCATCTAATAATAAAACAAGAGCAATATAGACGATAATTAATAATAAATCTAAACTAACGAATTCAACCACCCAAAAAGAAACTTCATCTTTGTCTCACAACGAGTTAAATAAATACTTCTGCGATATTGGTGAACGTATTGTAATTGATACTCAATCAACACATTCCTCGAAAGAATTTCTTAGTGCTGTGAAGTTGAACGGTAGGAGCTCCTTCTTTTTTCAATCGATTACTTCCGAGGTAATAGGCAAAATTTTACGAAACATAAGAGGAAAACATACAGCAGACATTTATCATTTGTCCACTTACGTGTTAAAACAACTCAATGCAGAATTAAGCACACCTCTTTCAAGTATTTTTAATGAATGTGTCGAACAGGCAGTTTTTCCGAGATTATTAAAGACTGCGAAAGTATCGCCAACATTTAAAAAGGGAGATAAAAATAAATGTAAAAATTATCGTCCAATAAGTATTCTGCCAGCCATCTCAAAGATATTTGAAGAGGCAATCGCATCAAGATTGAGTTCTTATCTGGAAAAACATAATTATTTATCAGTGAGTCATTGGATTTGGATGCGAAAGATAGAATATTACGGGATAAGGGGGAAACTACTAACTTTGCAACTATCTTACCTCAGCGAAAGACTCCAGCTAACATCTTGGAATGGTTCCCAGTCAGATCTAGGAGGCATCAAATATGGAGTTCCTCAAGGATCAATACTTGGGCCACTTCTGTTCCTGATACACATTAATGATCTTCCGCATAACATAGGTGGAACCGAAATTTGTTTATATGCGGACGGCCGACACGTCACTCTTGGTGCACGCTGAGAACCCTCAAAAACTAAATGAAAAGTCCCAAGGGGTAGTTGGAATTGCTGAAGAATGGCTGGCTGCAAACAAATTAAGATTGAATTATGACAAAACACAAAATAAAACCTTCGCCACCGACAGCAGTGCTTCATCATGTGGAAAGTTATAATTGACTCCAAATTGAGGTGGATCCAGTATGTGGATGATTTGAGCAGTAGATTGTCATCGGCATTGTACGCCATAAAGAGAATAAAACATACGGCAACGTTGGAAGCCGCAAAAGTTGTCTACTTCTCATATTTCCATCCCCTCATGTCTTACGGAGTCATTTTCTGGGGACTGGCGATGGAGGCACATAAAATCTTCCTACTGCAAAAACGGGCAAAAACCTAAAATATAATCAAAGCTGTAAAACATTTTTCTCAGCCGAAAATATACTTACCCTACCATCTGTGTATATTTTGTCCGTCGTCATGCATGTGCACAACAACACCCACCTATACTCTGTTAATGGTGACCTACATACTTATTCCACAAGAGGGAGGAATAAAATGAGGGTTCCCTACCACCGCCTGACCTGCTCCCAGAAGTCAATGGATTATTGGGGTGCTAAATTATATAATCACTTGCCCATGGATATTAAAAAATTGCCATCCATCGCATGCACTGTTTAGAGGTCTGTAAGAATGTTTGCTAAATCATATGTTCTAATCTATTACTTATCTAGTTGTCTGTTATCTATGATTTGCTTGTTTACATAACTTTGTATCTAGTAATAATCTTTTAATTATCTTCTGATCATCTGCCAATCATATTCTAGCTAGTTATTTTCTGTTAAGCTATTTATTTTTGTGTTAATACCAATTTCTCTAGATAAAACTTTTAGATCAAAATATCAAAAAAAGGCTCAACTTCCTACCTCACCCCACCATCTGCATAATACACATTGCATCCCAATAATTGCAGCACATAGAACTGAAACACTCATCAGAGATCCCACTGTATTTATTTTTTTTTTTTTTAAACAAACTACCGGCATAATTTACAAGGATTAATGTTTCGTAACAAAACGGGAACAATGAACAGGATTTTCGATTACACGAAAGAATGCAGATAAATCGCTAAATTTTGTTTTATGTACGCGTAAATATAAATATCTCTAAAAAAAAGCTAGCTAGATTAATTGCGCTTTTCGTGTGCGAAGCCTTTTTATTTTATATTATATACATATACTATTTACGTATTATTTCGAAAATCGTCGGATATATTTTTAGCGTTCATGCAAAATGGCTGGATCAGCGTGTAGGATATAGTGGCACGTTTTATGTAATTATTAAAACGTTCCATGAAAAAAGAGAGCTAATAATCCTATGCGCACAATATTTATTAGCCGGCGGGATTTTGATAAAAGCATTGGAGCAAAATTTAAAATAGGATTTGGCAACTAATTGATGATTATCAAACAGTGACGTTTGCTAGTTTTTTTTTTTTGATTCCCAACTGCATTAAATCATTTTTAGGGTATAACCGCTACTAAATAGCGCTTACGGTGCTTACAGCAGCCAGATATAAACGGAGGGTTGGGTTGTGAGTTCAAACTTAAATTGGCTTAATTTTTTTTATTTGTTGTTGTTTGTTATTAAAATTGTTCACGTAATGAAATTGGAAACATTAGGTATATAAAAAAAGTTAAGAAAGAAAAATCAAATGTTAGAAGTTGTAGTGCTACTTTTCCGTCGCAACGATTGCAACAAGCTTTCAAATACTTATGAAATTGAGATGCACGCCCTATCCTATACTATACGTTACACACTTAAAAATGCTTTACCAAAAACTTTTTAATAGCAAAGCTGTCATAATCAGCAATGCCAACGCACAACACAGCAGTAACACTAAATTAGCAAGTTAGTTAGCAGTAGTGTGGAATTTTCAGTTCATTGTTACTGCTGAATTTCACTACATTGAACGCACGTTTCGACAGCAAAGTTGCCATCATCAGCAGTAACACTAGGCATGACAGTGGTCAACCACGGCTCTGATCACTGCACCATGTTATTTTTAGGTATGAATAGCGATAGCTTCAGCGTGGTTATTTAGTTCAGTATTACTGCTGATGATGGCAACGTTGCTATCGAATAAGATAAGAGATAAGATAAGTTTGATTCCCAAAGTAATCGCTATTACATACAGAAAGTCAACAAAAACAAAGAAAAAATAATAACTTAAATAGAATAAATGAAAGAAAGAAGATTAAGGAAAAAAATAAAAAATCAAAAAAAAAGAAAAGTACATGCTTATATGAAGCTTGAAACATGCATAAGTTATTTATAATTGAAAATGGTAAAGAAACAAAAATTTTAATATATTAATGTATGTCAAGATAAAGAAATAAATTCTTTAATGGTATAATAAGCCTGCCGTAATAACAATAGTTTTATCTCTCTCTTGAAAGTATTGATCGGCATCTCTCTGTACTTAAAAGGTAGGTTATTGAAAAATTTGATGGCTTGGTAGGGCATAGAAAGTTGAGTCGCCTTTACTCGATGGCACGGAATCTCTAAATTTATATTTGTTCTTGTATCGTATCCATGTAAGTGTAAGCGTTATTTAAAAGTACTGAAATTTTCTTTAACATATACTAAGCAATTATAAATGTACAGACAGGGTACGGTCAACACCGCAAGGTTCCTAAAAAGTGATTTACAATGTTCGGTGGATGGTACCCTGCTAATGATCCTAATAATCTTTTTTTGAATTCTGAAAACTCTTATAGCGGATGGTGAAGCTCCCCATAATATTATACTGTAATTAACTAAACTAAAGAAGTTGGCATAGTATAATAATAATGCAACATTAACATCCGTGAAATCTATTTTCCTTCTTGTTTGATAACAACATGCATTAAGTTTAGAACATAATTCATTTATATGATGCTTCCAATTTAGTTCAGAATCGATAGTAACACCTAACAGATTTATAGTTTTAGTATTACCCCTTTTCAACGAAAAAAAAAAATAATTTTTGAGTCTTATATCAGAATTTAATTTCAACTTATTAGCTGCAAACCAATCCGTAGCAGTCTCAAACGATTTATTTTCATAAGTAAGTAAAGAAGGTATTGTTTCACCTTTGTTGACAAGAGTAACATCATCAGCGAACATAATAGAATGGCCGGCATCTAAGTTAGGTATAAAATCATTGACAAATGTAATGAAAAAATAGGACCCAGTTTCGAACCTTGAGGGACACGTAAACAAATATCTGAAGTACTAGAAACATTTTGATTTACATCCACCACTTGTTTGCGATCACATAGACAAGATTGAAATAATTTTAACGGTATATCTCTAATGCCATAATGTTCTAATTTGTTTAAAAGAAAATCATGATTGACACAATCGAAAGCTTTGCTTAGATCTAGTGAGATCGCTGAACATTTTTGTGATTCATCAATTGCCTTGATTATATCTTCAATTACTTTAATTAATGCTAAGATAGTCGATTTGTTTTTACAATAACCGTACTGATACTGACAAAAATACGAGTTTGTTTCAAAATAATTAACTAATCTAGTTTTCAGTAAATCTTCAAAAATTTTCGCCAGCACGGGTAGAATAGTTATTTATTTGCCCTTTCTTAAAAACAGGCATAATTTTAGCAATTTTAAGTTGTGCGAGAAATTTTCCTTCTATAGTAGTAGGTCTAGTTTAGCGAAAACTTGTGGTGGATATTTTAAAGTGTGTAGTTTTATCAGTGCAACAGTATTCTTGTCAGAGACAACAGTTACAACACTCTTACTAACACAAATGTCAACAAACTGTTCATTTTTTTACAGGAACACAGGTAATAAAATTTGCTGTAGTGTTAATACTCCTCAAACTGAATACAACTAATGATTTTAGCGGAAAAAACAAATGTTCTGATCGTAACGCCATTTTTATTCTCACGGTTAAACGTAATTGTGTAGCAAACTGGAGTTAATCATATTCTTTAATAACTGCTTTAAAAAAAAAAAAAACAAATATGTATTGTATTTGTCTCCGAGATATTTAATTTGGAATTTTTTAGTGGCATGCCTTATATGTTAAGATAAATCATTGAAAATAATGAATGCTGTATATCTTTATACTCTTTGGCAATACTTTTGGATGTCTCTACAGAGATACCTGTCGCAGCAAATTCTAGCCATATAAAATGTTAGATAGGGGCTATTTGGAACAGATTTTGGCAGACGCCCTTGAACTTATACTCCCCTAAAATAAGCATCATAGACTCAATGCCTAAAATGGAAATGATTTTCATTTTGGATTTGCTCCAACGAGCGAAACTTCAGCAGACTTGTAGAAGGCCCTCAGATATAAAAAAAATTAATGTTAAATTTTAAATCATAAAAAAAATTCGTAGAGAAACAATGTCTAAACATTATAAAAGAAATTCATACCAAGAAGATTAAAATTTCTTATTCTGTACACTGAAACAACAATAAACTTTTCCACCGGCGTATCTTTTTTCCTACACCAGCAAGTTATTGCGGACCTAAAAGCGCGCACGCCTCCCCCCTACATATTAAACCCAAAAATTGGCCTGCCCCCGCTCGCCTGATTACACATACAAATTGCATTTTAAATTTTTACGACGGCACTAGAATTTCATTGTTCAGTTTCATTTTTATCGCGCGTAGCGCGGTTCCGGAGTTTCTAACCGGTAATATTTTAGAATAGGACGTATCCGTGGAAACAATGAACCCACCCGCCTTAAATTCTGAAGTACCCAGCCAGCAACATACATACTACGTTTCGTATCGGGAACAGGACGCCTAAACTACATCGCAGTATTAACCTATACGGTGGAAGGGAGTTATAAATTTTACTACTTTCGCGCGGCGAACGCTCCTGTTGATAAATCACGAGTTATTTACACGGTAAAAACATTAAAGCATCCACTATGGGAGCGGCAACTTTGTATAGTACACGCTAGAGTGGGTTCCAAGGGCGGTATCGTCGGGGAAAAGCTTTGGATGGTGTGGGAGCCAGTTATATGGAAAGCTAAATTAAAATATGGAGGGGAGATGATGATATATTGGGAAATATGAAATATCTGAATAATTAGTTTTTGAAAATTATCGTTTGACGGTGATTAAATAATATTGCAGCAGTGTGCTTTAAAAGTTGCTAGTCGACCTTTGTTTTGTACGTAGATACCAGAGTTGAGGAATTATTTTTATACCGAAAGCAAAAACTGCTTTATTAAAATAGATTTTTAAATAAGAGCAATACATCATTATGTTAAATACAGGTATTTAAAATTGGGGTTGGTGTCATTCCAATATCTGCAGTTGTGACGATTTACTTCACCATTCAATGAACAAGATTATTCTGCCGGAATGCAGGTATTATACGGTAAGATTATTGTTGAGGCACTCGGTCATTAATTCACAACATTCCAACCTCCTGTCAAAATTATCCTCATCAATTCGTGTAAAAGTGTAATTTTGAAGGGATGAAGACTTACTCCTGCTGCTCGAGATACTTATTGTAAATTCCAATGCTACCCTTATCCAAATAGGGAGCACCTAGTGCCCAATTTGCTCAACGAGAGCCCTCACACCAGGTTTTACTTATAATACAAAATAATGAGCAACAATATATTGTGAAATGTCACACGATCGCTTATATACCCCTAACAGCCAGAAATATTACATAGATATTTTTTAAAAATATATTTTATAAATATTTTTCGTGAGAGGTTTTTTTTCTGAATATAGATAAAATATTCAATTAAAATATTTATTCTATATTTTAAAATTAATGTAAGCGCTATATTTTTTCTAAAATATTTGTAAAATATTTATATGAAAATTGAGATTTTTTATGCAATCTATTTAATTTGTCAAAATGAACTAAAATTGTTGTTGGTTATTTAGAATGTATAACGTCGATAACGAAAAGTTGAAACATACATAGAGTTTGTCTAAAAGGCAAGAACTTGTTTTTTACACTCACCATAACAAGTTAATAAGCAATAATCTGGCATCTTTAAGACATACTGAAGGTTTATCAAATTAATCACTATTTTTTTAATTGAAGTGTTCTAAATACAAACAAACGTATTTATTATCATTTATTTGAATAAGCCAATAAAAATGAAAAAATCATTTTTAAGTCCTAGCCTTGGCTGGTGCCAGGTAACAACCCTATGGCTTTTTTCATATCTTCATAGTGGCGCTCTCATGGCGTTTCCTTGTGGCCTCTAAAACAATGCCAATTGTATTAGATCATACCATGAATAAAACATCTTACAACATTATCAACACCTACTAATACATTTGGAGCATTTACAATAATTAGAGTGGTAGCTACATTCTAATACTTACGATACTTATTTTTACTTTATTTCGTAATATTTGAAAACATTCTACTTACAAACAATAAAACAACACAACTTATTCTAACCTCTATTTGACGCTTATCTACCGAGACGAATATCTTAAGCAAATCAACTAGCAATTTATCTGGTAGATGCAGTACATATATGATGCATAAAATTCCTACAATTATATTATTAAACGATTTCTGTACATAGCAATATTGAGCATTCCAATTATCTTATAAATGCCATGACATGTTCAAAGTTTTACTTACTTCGTAGTCACCACAAAAACTAAAACACACCCCGCAACAATTAATTACACAGTTAACCCTAATCTGCCTTAATCGTATACTATTACAAACTATAACATGTAACGGACAAACGAATGAAAACGTTGATGATACGCACGTGCGCGTATGTATACTATGTACCTAATCCATAGACGCATAAACAATACTAAGTCATATAACACCGGCACCGTAATGAATAGAGGTCTTGTGTTGACGTTCGCAACTTACAAATATTACAAATAATATATACAAAACGCAGATGTATTAATAGAAAAGTTACAAGCGCTCAACTTATATACTAATTAAATCATATGAGATATATATTATCTCATTTAATCTTTAAACTATCATTTTAAATAGGTACATACCTACTTAATATGTATGCATATTTTACCCATTTTATATTATTCGTCCTACGCACCAAATGTACAAAAGCAAAAATTCAATCTTTTTTTTTATATGAAATAAATATTTACAAAATACAAAACAAAACATTCTTGCAGAGTTATGAAAAAATATATGAGAAACTTTTGCAATAAAATATTATTAATGCTACATAGCATATATATTTTTTTAAATGTTTCCTAATATATTTCTATATATATTTAAGCATATATAATTATATAACTAATATTCAAGAAAGATTTTAATTATTTTAAAGGTTTATAAAATATGAAATAAATATAGTCACTGGGGACACATTGGAGATCAATCAATGACTGATTCAAATATTTTTTTGGCATCTGTCAGGAGAGCGTCCCAGACAGCAGCCAACTATTATACCCATAATCCTTTTTGAAAAATTAAATGTAACAACTTCCAAAACAGTTACGTCACTTTCTAAAGTTCCACTTTAAGAGGTAGCTGATGCCCTGTCTTGATTCCCTTGGTTTCGTTTATTGTTACTCTGGTCCATATGGTTCCTGCGAATAGGAGGAAAAAGGTAGGTTACACCTGTAATACCCTCTGCACAGGTGTAAGGCTGATTACTATGGAACGTCATCCGCTTTCCCACAGGCTCTGTTTGTAGCACCTCTTACCCGAGATGCTATCCACCTCGCCACGGGTAGCATAACACCAATGAATTGGATTTATAGATACTGGTCTTCTATCCAGCCATGCATCCTACTGATTTGTCCACCGCCTTAGGATTTAGGTTTTATTGTCTTCTCTGGGTCCGTTCAATTAAATCTGGATCCTTCGGCCCTTTTGGAGCATGATGTAGCAGTCGTATGTAAAAGAGGATTAGCGCTATAACTGGCGCCATTCTCTTAGTTTTTGCAGAGCATTAGGTACGACACGACGGCTTGATTAGAAGATTTTTTATCGACTCTTGTAGGTCTAGACTGCTGTGTTTTACTTACACGATGGTAGAAAAAATTATTTTCTTTGAGCAATCTTGGATTGAGTAAAAGACATATTTTGATATCTCCAAAAAAAAAGCCATAATAAGTGACCAACATCTTAACATTTTCATGATATTCCATTTCCTTTATCACTTAAAAAGTACAGGATAACATATTCATAAGCATAGTTGTGTTTGTCTAGGATTTGAATAGAAATCAAACCACGATCTTTCTACGAAGACAAGCTAAAATAACATCTGCCATACTCACATAGAATTATCTTTAGTTTCAAATATAGAACGTAATATTGTATGCCCTACCGTATGGGGACAATAGCTTTTGTGTTGCAAAATAGAAACGTAGGTACAATATATGTAAATGCAGCAATGCTATTGTCGATTGTTAAGCCATACTGTGTGCGTATCAGGATTCCATTGTATAAGATACGTACATGTACATATGGAGCATTTTCGGAATTTGCAATCTGTTGAATAGACTTCCCTTTTAAGGTTTATACTTCGTGTAAAATCGTGGATAATGTAAAGAAGCAAATATAATGTTTAGATTATAATCAAAATAAATTTGTGGAATGGTTAAATAAAAGTATGCCAAATTAGGATTTAATCGTTTTGATCCTGTCATTGTTAGACCAAAATTTGGATTTGTAGAATAGCAGTAATGAAAGACGTGATGATAGGTTATTGTTAGATGCATCTACAAAAAATTTAAATGGTGTAAGTGACTTGATAGTTGATGGCAAGAAAATGTTTGTAAAACATAATTGCTTTGCACATCTGAATCATACTAAATTAGATTCGTGGTGTAGAATTCACACACCATAATGTCGCATTCCATATTCATATTTTTAAATATTAAGAATATTGAGCAGATTTTTAACAACCCCGATATAATATGTTGCCTTGGACGGATATTGACTAAATGGGGCAGGTTTCAGTACTAACTACGTTTGACTCCATAGCGAATATTTTTACAGTCAAAACCAAAATTCAAAATTAAATCTAATAATTTAATAGGAGGTATTTGAGCGAAGATTTTCTCAACTGACCTTAATAGCTTGACTTCTTTTAAATCTATTCTTAAGAAGACACGTTGTTATTCCATGATCTACTCAAATCGCCAATTGGACAAAATGTTCATTTGAGCTCAGTTTAACTTTTCAATAAACCTTAATGAACAGCTAACAGTGCTGATGTAATTTCATAACATCATATGTGATGCATTTTTACCTAAAATGGTGTGTAAATTCACTGTGACTTGTTACAATGCTGATGCTTATCATTCGTGACAACTTCTGCATTACGTAGCTATTTCTTTTGAAATGTTCTGTTCCTAGCAGTAGAAACATCGTTTTTGTTAAGTCATCACAATGATAGAGAGCATGGTTTAGAGAATGCTCTTCATCTTGGCAGGATCTAGAATTAATATCGCCCGTACTAATCTATATGATAGATTTTTGTTACTATCAGAGTTATTTTATTCGTGTTTGTCCTGGTAATTTTTAACACCCATTTGAATTTGTTCTATGTACCCACTCTTAAATGGACTTTACTATTAATAACTTGGCATACCATAATTTAGTGCTAGTATCATTCAATCATATCAGCACCAGTTCTATTTTGACTTCATTATGACCTAATTAAACCTAGTCTTCTAGTGTCGTCTGCTAAACCTATGCTGTCCATATCCTTATTTAGTCTATAATGACCAGTCAGAAGACTTACTTCATCTTGACAATTTTCTATCTTACCTATTTCATTATGACCTAATTAAACTTAGTCTTCTAATGTCGCCTGCCAAACCTATACTGTCCATATCCTTATTTAGTCTATAATGACCAGTCAGAAGACTTAATTCATCTTGACAGTTTTCTATCTTATCTATTTTATTATGACCTAATTAAACTTAGTCTTCTAGTGTCGTCTGCCAAACCTTTGCTGTACATATCCTTATTTAGTTTATAATGACCAGTCAGCAGGGTTATTTCATCTTGAAAGTTTGCTATCTTTCCTGAGTACGTTTTTAGTAAATTCAAGCCTTTGTTCTTTTAAGAACACCTCTACCTGTCTTCATTTTGGTGACTTTTGCCACCACTCTTTGAACTCATTGTGTATCCATTTGTTATGACTTCTTAATTTTCGATTTGGTAATGCCGAAGAAAGGAAGGCTCTAACGATTGACCTTGACGGATATTGTCTAGCCAGATCGTCTATCGTCTCATTTCCTTTCGCATCCGTGGGGGCTAGAAATACAGGGTGATATTAATTTCCTTTGAGTGACCATTTCTGCCATTGAGTTGCACAGTGCTATACAATTTAAGAGGAGATTTTTGGATATTTCACCCTGTTCACCACAAAATCTACATTCATATCCTCAGCTGAATCCAAGCTTACTCAGATATTGTTTCAATTAACAATTGCCTAAAAATATTCTTATTAATATGCGAATATTGTTCTTACTTAGGTCGATGCATTCTGGAAACCTCTATTGGTTATATGTTCCCAGAAGGATTTTTGTTGCCTCATTTTGCTATATTTCACTTTTCAATTTCTTCAGTATTGTACTGCTACTTACCCCGTAAAAGTGCTCAGGCTCTACGAATAGTATGCCAGCTCCGTTTTTTTGCAAGATTATCTATTATTTAGTTTCCTTCCATCCCTTTGTTACCCGGAAACCTACAGGAGGGTACTTTCTTTTTTTGCCTAGCTAGTTAGTTATTTCGTGTGAACTCTGTGTGTCTTGGCGGTTGCTTGACTATCAGCCATAAAGATAATCTCCTGCTTTCGATAATTCCTGTCAATATTGAACTGGACATATCTTTCAATAGTATGTATTGAAGTGTACTTGGTCGTACTTCGAAATACTTGGTCCTAGACCCATATATTCCTATTCCAATTTCCTCTGCAGCTTTGGAGTCAATCGTGTACCATTTGATGGCTATTCTATTCAATCCAAGATAATGCTTTGAAGCTTTGTAGTAAATTCTTTCGCAAAGCTGTTTTTTTCTTTGACATGTCATCCCAGGTTTGGTCATTGGAGGTTGAGGCCTATACCTACTCGTTCCTGCCTTGATCGTCCTCCTAGCAGATACTATAACCTGATATTTTCAATCTAGGTTATATTTCTGAATACTGGCACCTCTTGGCATCCCTATAAGAACGATTTCCTTTAAATTCATCAACCAAGATGTATGTATGTATGTATGTAATAGAAGGGTGGTGTTATACTGCGTTCTAAAAGATCTATTGTGTCCCCTATTCTTGCTGCTTTACAGCTGGCCTTCCAATCCCATTCCTTTTAGAAAGTGTAGGATGTCAGAGGGCCCCAGTCAAGGTAAGTCCCCCTCTTCGATTTCACATGTTCCCAGGTACAATGCCCTCGAGTTGCACAGTGCTACGCGGTTTTGAAGAGGAGGGGATGATTTTCATCCTGTTCCCCACAAAATCTGCAATTCAGGATCTTTTTCCAATCCAAGCTTGCTCAGGTGTCCTTTCAATCTACAATGGCCTGAAAGTATTCCTGTTAATATGCGAACATTGTTCTTACTCAGGTTGATGCATTCTGTAAACCTCTTCTGGTGATAAGTTCCCAGAAGAATTTTACTTTGCCTCATTCCCTGGAGATTTTCCCAGTAACTGGATTTCTCTGCTCCATTTCCATTTTTAGTTTCTTCAGTAATTGTACTGCTACTTAACCCGCAAAAGGGTTCACGCCCAAAAAGGCATTCCAGCCCCTTTTTTTGCGAGGTTATCCGTTATTTTCGTTTCCTTCCACTCCTGTGTGACCCGGAACCCACAGGAGGGTTACTTTATTTCTTTTGCCTAGCTCATTTAGTTTCCATAGCATTCCCAGACAATCTTGGAACTGATTTCATATGAGTTCCAGCGCCTTGATGGCTGCTTGACTATCAGACACGATGATATCTCCTGCTTCGATAGTTCCATATCAAATGAACTGAACACATCTCCAATAACGTGTATTTCCGCCTGAAATATACTTGGGTATTTTCCCAAGCTTTCGAAATAATGTAGTTCTAGGCCCATATATTCCTATTCCAGTTCCTTCTGCCGTTTGGAGCCATCAGTGTACCATTGATGGCATTTCTATTCAATTCAAGAAGGTGTTATGATCCCACTCGCTCCTGTTACTTAGCTTTATGGTGAATTCTTTCACAAAGCTAAATTTTTTTAACATATCATCCCGGGGCATATTCCAGGTTTGATTACCGTCAGGAGATTGAGGCGTATGCCTAATCATTCCTTCCTTGACCGTCCTTAGTGCGGTTCTTTTCGCCACACCCTCTACTACAATGTGGAGGGGGGCAAGATCCAATACTACTTTAATAGCTGCTGTTGGGCAGGTTCTCATAGCCCCCGTTATGCATACACATCATCAACCAATATAGATGTTTATGGAATATCAATTTGGAGCGCTATTTTCTTTTCACATCTAATATGCATGCAAATTGCTGCCAAAACATATTATTTTTCCAAACGCTTTCCCTCGTAAGCATTCTAGTTGTTCATCAGAGTTTGAAGACAATTACACCAAAACCTTTTCTTCATCTATTAATATTGCTAAATCTACGTCATCTGTTTTTTTTCCCGCGAATTTCGTATAAAAATTATATAAGCGGAGTTGGAAGTTGCAGAGCAAGATCTAAATGACTTTTGATTTTAAAGCAAGCACATTTTTATGTTGTTTACTTGAATTACATGCATCTAGCTCGCCTTCATACTAATCATGCTATATTCACTACTTCACTTCTATTCCCCTCAACGCCAGGAAGCAAATAGTTAATTCCCTATCTGCCATATTTGCATATAACCAGGCATTCCCTCGGAGCACCACATCTAAAACGGTTTAAGCGGACTGTCAAGCCTTCTGGGCACAGCCAGCGATAATGACGCGTAGTCTAACTTTACCCTCATCCCCCTCGATATAAGAAGCGGGCAGTCGCCCGGGATTCCCTGCGGAGTTCCACGGGACATAATAAACTTCAGTTGTCCTCATAAATTTCGCCTCATTTATTTTTCATGAAGATTCCGCTAGGACGCCACGGTAACTCTAAAAAGTTGGAAATCTTTTAATTACGCCCGCATTGACATCGGTGTCAAACGCCACACGATTCGTAATCGCGCCACGATGTGATGCCGGGCAAGGAGGAGGGGAGGAGGGCGAATCGTCCCTTCGTCCGGAAAATCGGCAATCTTCCACGCGACGGAGGAAACTTCGCCACTACGGAAAAATATGATAAAAGATGTGCCTTTCCGGCGACACTTTAGAGAATAAGAGATCTTCAAGCCAGGCTGGGAGTAGTAGAGGGGGGACTGTAAGGGGAGAGGAGATGTGAAATCGACCCGGTCGTCCGATAATATATTAGCCGTTTCTGACGGTACATAAAATTTTATTAGAACGTAACTTCCATTCAAAACGTATAACATAAGGAGTGTATATATTGGGTCGGATATATCGGGAGTAATGTTCCATTATCTTTTCATTGGAAAACGTTGGGAGCATAATGGAATTTCTGAAAACAATACGCTAAGGGAGAGTTACACAAGGGAATGAGGGGTGGATGAGAGGGAAGAGAACTCCCTATGGATTTTTTTAGTTATTGAGTTATTGCTGTTGATGGAATTTTTTGAAGAATATTAATGGTATTGTATTCATTGGAGGGCTGAGCAGTACAGCGTAAGTCTTTTCAACTGTGACTATATAATGTAGTAGTAGATATTGCTTATAAGACACTGGTAGTGGCTATAAAAAATAAGCTTAACAACATAATAGAAGCAAACTTAGGAGAATGCCAATGAGAGCCTTGGAAAGGCAGATCAGTGACAGATCAAATTTTTATATTGAAACAAATCATGGACAATAGCATAGACCAAAGATTAAAGGCATATCAGTGACAGACCAATTTTTTATATTGAAACAAATCATGAACAATAGCATAAACTAAAGATTACCATTGCATCTGCCCTTCATAGACTTTCAGCAAGCCTATGACAACATAAAAAGACTAAAAGTATATGAAGCACTGAAAGAGCTAGGTGTTTAGAAAAAGTTAGTGAAGCTAGTGAAGATGACGCTAAGGGAGACAGATTCCAAGGTGCAGGTGAATGGACATATATTTGAGAGTTGGAAAGTTAAAGGAGGACTAAGACAAGAGACCCATTATCAGCGTTTGCTCTTCAACGTAACACTAGGTAAGATTATTAGAGAAAATGAAGTAAGAACAGATCTAACTGTATGCAACCAACAGGTACAGATTATGACATATGCAGATGATTTGGTAGAGAGCAGGAATTGAAGAAGATAAATGAAAAGAAAACGGAATATATGAGGCTAGGTGAAACATAAAACCCACAAGTAGAGTAGCTACCGGAGTTCTGGGCCAAAATCCCATAAGGTTTACACAGGGGGTCCCAAAGTACTTTTTACCCCCTCCACCCTACCTTTCGTCTCGACTGCATCATGTGATTGTTCGCCTTCGAAGTGCTTGCAATTTGAAACCGATCGGAAACTCCGTGAAGAATATAAACAGTTCTCGAAACAGTTCAACAGTTCCATGAAAAGCTTTAACAGTTCCTGGAACAGCTTAAACCATTCCCGGAACAGCTTAAACAGCACTTGGTACAGCCTGAACAGCTCCCGGCTCAGCTTAAGCAGTTTCCGGAACAACTTAAACAGCTCCTGGAACAACTAAATAGGTCCTAGCGCAGCTTGAACAGCTCCGGAAACTGCTTAAGCTGAGCCTGGAGCTGTTTAAGCTGTTCAAGCTGTACCAAGTGCTGTTCAAGCCGCTCCGGGAACGGTTTCAGCTGAGCTGGGAGCTGTTCAAGCTGTACCAGGTGCTGTTTAAGCTGTTCTAATAGCTATTCAAGCTGTACCAAGTGCTGTTTAAGCTGTTCCGGGAACTGTTTAAACTGTTCCAGGAACTGTAGAAGTTATTCCTGGAACTGCTGAACTGTTTCGAGAACTGTTTATATTCTTCCGGGAACTGGGTTTCAAATTGCGAGCGCTTCGAAGCTGGCCAATCACATGACGCAGTCGAGACGAAAGGTAGGAGTGGAGGGGGTAAAAAGTACTTTCAGACCCCGTGTGTAAACCTTATGGGATTTTGGCTCAGAACTCCTGTGGCTATTCTACTCCCACAAAATTGAATTTATAGCAGAGAATGGGATACAATACAAATGTGAAGACATTGGACAATTTAACTAACCTGGAAGTAACCATAATAAATAAAGGAGAAGAAAGAACAGAAATATCAAAACAAATGAGATTTTTAACAGGGGTGGGAAAAATGTTCAGATCGAAGTGGGTAACGAGAAAAGTAAAAGTATGTAAATATCTACAAAACAATTATCTGACCAGTGATGTTGTATGGTAGTGAACTATGGAAGAAAGGGAGGAAGAGGCAGTAGCAGTATGGGAGAGGAGAGTGTTGAGGAAAATATATGGAAGGCTGAGAGAGAATAACGAGTAGAGACGTAAAACTAATGAAGAACTCATGCAAATATATGGAATACCCTCAATTGTTAAGGTGATAAGGGCCAAAAGAATGAGATGATTAGGACATGTCACGAGGCTACTTGATCCCAGGCCAACAAATTCGGTTCTGGAGGGAGGCATATCAAGAACGAAATGGCTCGAAGCGGTAGGAAAAGATCTGATGGAAATGGGCGTCAGAGGTTGGAAGAGACTGATAGGGAATATGGGCCATGGGTACAAAAGACCTGCAGAGCTGAACATATATATGTATAAATGTTAGCTCAGATTAGACTAGGGTTGGAGTGGCCTACAAATCTGTTTCACCGTGACCTTTTCAGAACTACTTTGATCCTCTTTTTCCTAGAAGATGCTGTCCAATTTTGCCCTTTTAATTAGGCATATGCTCTTTGAGAGAGGCTACTAGCTGTTGGGGTTTTCACGTCCATTACTAGAATCTTTGTCCTTACCAGGCCATTACATTGGCACAGCACATGAACTGATGTTTCCTCCTGGTCTTGACATAATGCTCCATGTTGTACATATCCCTGTTTAGTCTACAGTGACTAGTAGTCAGCAGATCTATTAATATTTTGACAGTCTTTCTGTCTTTATTCAATAGATTTCTAGTAAATTCAGACCTCTGTTCGTTTAGGAACTCTTTTGCCTGTCTCTGTCTCGGTAGTTTTTTGCCACCACTCTCTGGACTGATTATGTAACAATCCAATGATGATTTTTCTTTATTTGTGATTTACTTATTCTAAAAGAAGGACCAGCTCCAACAAATGACCTGGCCCGATCGTTTATCGCCTTATTTCTCTTTCTTTAGTAGATCTTTAGCAAATTCAGACCTCTGTTCCTTCAGAAACCCTTTTACCGATATCTGTACCAGTAGCTTTTGCCACCACTCTCTGGACTGATTATGTATCCACTCATTGACGGATCTTTTACGATTTGATAGTGTCAAAAAACTGACAAACCTCTCTCTCACCCGAGTGGCTAGGCACCAAAGCCAATATTAATTTCCTTTTTGGGTGTCCACTTCATTTAGTCTTTAAATTAGCTTAGAGTCCACACTTACGGAACTAATCGCTTTAAGTGTGGATTGAGCATCAGAGGAGATAGCGATGCTTTTACCTGGCTAGCTCCATCTTTCTAATTCTCGGACACAATTGTGAATTGCAGCAACCTCAGCCTGAGACACTATTGTGTCTTTGCTACAGCTTACCGAAAAAGCCATTTTAGGCTTCTTTGCGTATATTCCAGCTTCGACGCCGTGGTCCGTTTCACGGCCATCTGTATACAAGTTTGAGTCCGTTCTTATTGGAGTGCCTGTCTCCCAGTCCTTCTTATCCGGTATTATAACCTGATATTTCCTATCTAGGTTATACAGTGTTAATATTTCCTTATCTTCATTTTAAAAAGATCCAGAAGATACATTTCAGTAAACAATACAGTGATACAATTGGAAGAGTTTTTTTTTTGCTCCATGAGGCATTGAGGGAGGTAGTCTTAATAGGGTTGATATTACAACCTGCTGGTTAACATTATCGTTGCATAAAGTGCAATCCTTTTTGAGCTATGCCACAGAAGGTCCTCTCAAATTCTCCTCTTACAGTCATCACCATATAATTAGTTTAAACTGCATATGAGTCCATCTACCATCAGAATCCATTTAAATGGCGGTTCAAATTCGCTTTATAAACATCCTATAGTCGTGCTAATTTATAAAAGATAGATAATCTTACGCGGCTTCTTCACATTTACTAATCTCGAAAGTAGTTTGAGCATCCATCCAAAGCTCCACCTCTTTTACCCTTTAGTTTTAGTTTAGTGAGAGGCAGAATGGTTCGATTCAACGCCTTGTTGACTTACCAGAAAAGTAGTGTTCTTAAGGAATGTCCTGATATTTTCTCCAAAATAAAGGAAAACCCCCATCATGCTGGAACTAATATAGTTGTTTGGAAAAAGACTAGCTAAAAGTTACTGAATCCTCAATGCAATATTTATCTGCAGTTATTTTTTTTTTTTCAAAGGTTTTAAGGAGCTAGGACATCATTCATTCTAGTTGTATATTTCGGTTTATAGTAAATGTATTAAGAAGTAGATAATAATAATTAGTTTGTAAAATTCTGATTAATTTATAATTGAAGATGCGAATGGATGAAGGTGTGGCTATGTCGTATTTTAAAAACTTAAAGTCTTTTTTGCATGAATCAAGGTGTTTTGTACCCATCTTTCACATAACACCATCGAAAATTCTAGAAATTCAAGAACACAATATATGAAGGGGTTATGTTACAATACTTTTGAGAAAAATCACATAAAAAACTTAATTTCTGAAAAAGTTTGATTTTGTAACATAACGCCTTCATCCACTCGTGTCTTCAATTAAATATTTTCCATGCTTTTATACACCTCTTTTAGATAAACTTGTCAAAAGTCAAAAAACAGAAAATCTCTATTCAAGCAAATTCTATTAACGATTTATTAATCATGTTATTAATCTTTTTTAAGCATCCATCACAAACCTCTCCACCTCTAACCACGTTCCCACTCTAAAAATCCTCGATTTAAACATATACAACATAAATCCGGATAGTGGCAACTCTTTTCGCCTCTACACTCTACAGATTACCACTACCACACAGCGTTGAGCTGTAAATCTGAGTTTAATACCCGAACGTTCGTAGATGTTGAAACGTTCGGAATGCCCCCTCTCCTCTCTACTCCCCTTGAACCTCCAACGCGCTGCCACCTGCACGAGGCCCACGGGGCACACGCCAGATTTCCTGATTAATATTTGATGCGAATCGTAGGATGTAAGTCGTACATATGTACAGCGGTGTGTGGGGTAATCCCGCATATCCCCACTTGGTTACGAATTTACGGAGTCTGTTCACATCATATGTGTAATATGGCGGAGGTTCCAACCCCTTCAACCCAATAGAGGGGAATTGATGAGTGTGTGTG
>RXPK01004013.1:0-60961 GCA_004143645.1 Protaetia brevitarsis | reverse complement strand
CTAATTGAGTTTTATTTCCTTTTTTGTGAATGGGTATTATTTTACTTATTTTTAGCTTTGCTGGAAATGTGCCTGAGGAGAGACACTCATTAAATATGTGAGCCAATGGTATCGAAATGAAATTTGAGACATACTTCAAAATATAGCACGGTATTTCGTCTATTCCTGCGGAATGCTTTGTCGTTATATGTTGTATGATGGTTGAAATTTCATCAGCGTCAGTGGGTAAAAGGTAGAAGCAATTATTATTATGTGAGCATTCATCAGATGAGATATGGTTAGATGTAACTTTATCAGTACAAGAGAAGTGGTCTCTGAAGAGCTCTGCTACTTCTTGAGGATTACTCACCAAGACACCCCGATCCTGCACCGACAAATTTGATTGACGATTAGTACGATTTTTCGTTTCGTTATTAATTATGTTCCAGGACGTTTTACTAATATTTTTAGAGTTAGTAATTAAATTGTTGAAGTGATTTTTTTTTTGTTATGTCAACCAATTCTTTATATACATATTTTTTATTATTGTATGCGTCAAGTAATTTATTATCATTAGTTGCTTTATAGAGATCATATAGTTCGCGAAGTTCCTGCGCCATGCACCTTAAGCTATTGTCGTACCATACTACATTTTCTTTATGTTTGGATTTGGTTTTTGTCAAAGGAAAGCATAAATTAAAATGATGTAAAAATATATCATAAAATTTAGTAAATCTTTCATTGGCATCACATGACTGAAAAACATCGTTCCAGTTCTCGCATCGTAAGGAGGACTGAAAATTTTTAATTTGATTGTTTGAAAAATGACGTCGGTAAGTGATGTTGGTTGAGATATCTATTGACGTCCTAATATCCAGCACTTGGTAACCGTGGTCGGATAAAAGAGGTTGCCCCAAATGGCAGAAATATGTGTCGGCCCAATCGTCAGCAAATATGTTATCCAACGCTGAAGACGTTGTAGACGTAACGCGTGTTGATTCGTTTACATATGGGACTAACTTGTAACAAGCAAAAGTATTTAGTAAATTAATTGTGCCGTTGTTATTGAGAGCAGTATTGATATTGAAATCACCGCAAACGATAATAGCATCACCCGGCCCAGAAACATCATCAAGTAGGTCAAAAAGGCATTGCAAAAATACTGTTAAGTCACCACTAGGTGAACGATACACACATATTATTATATATTTTACATTATTTAATGTAACTATTGCACACGTGTACTCGAAATCCTGCTCAATTGGTTCCACGGAACACACATAAGCACTAGCCACAATATCAGACTTGGCGAAAATGACTACACCACCGGCTCTTAACTTTGTTCTTGAATATTTGTTGACTAGTATATAATTATTCAATTTGACAGTATCAATTTCTTTATCTGTAAGCCAATGTTCGGGTAAGCACACTAATTCAGGAAAGTTGAGATCCGAGAGCACACTTTCAACTAATGGTATTTTATTTCTCATGCTGCGTACGTTGGAGTGAAATAATTTATTCACGATTACAGAGCGATTCCCATCTCTACAACCTCTGGAAAATTTTTGATTTTCTTAGTTCCACTAACATTATAAGAATCTATAGTCTGTATCTGAACTAAATTGGAGAATGTTACATATTGTGAATTTAGATTAGCTGTCTCTGGATTAATAGTACTCAAAAAAGTTATACAATCATAAATATATCGCATAATTTTATATTTACCGAATAGTCTTATATGTAGACCGTGCTTGGTCATATCAGAATTATCAATAATTCTATTTATGTCAATGAAATAAACATTTTTTAGAGTAGCTGATTGATTAACCATGTTAAACACGCGCTTATTAAAATCATAGACCAATCTATTATAGATCAATCTGTTTCGCCAGTATGGAACTGAAAGCACAATTAGATTTGTGTGACTTAAATAATTAATCAGCGAAGATAACAACGCGCTCTTTAGAGCTGCACCCTTCAATACATCATTCGTACCAGCATATAGAAACACATAGTCAGATTTAGTAAACGATTCTGTAAGTTTTGCTACATCACAAATCACATCCGCAAATACTGCATTAGGCTTGAAGATGAATAAGATGCTGTATTCCGGTCCAAAGACCTGCGACGCGACATCAACCATGTGTCTAAAGTGACTGTCCCCAAGTAGGAGTATCCTGTGACTAGGTACATCCAGCTTTGACGTTTCGCGTGTTTTCGTTATTATCAGGTGACACCTGAGGTGATCACGTCTGGGCAAGTCTGCCAGCAATTTCTGGGTGATTTGTCTGGGTGCTCTGTTCGGCACTCTTGGTCTTTATGTGGACTATATTGTTGCGATCGTACGACTCTTCAGTTTGTGAATCTTTATCAGTTACAATTCTCTGTTGATTAAGTTTGTCGTTAAGAGTTTGAATTGTTTGTCGTAGGTTATCGATCGTTGTTTGTCTAAGTTTTAGTTTGCTTTCCAGCTGTTGCAATTTATAACTTAATTTAGACCTCTCGTCTCGCAGATCAGAGATCTCAAATTCTGTATGCGCCAGTTTGTCACGCAGATCCGCAATTATATCCGTGCTGATTGACTTCTGTCTTCTTCATGGTTACTAACTATTGTTA
Organism: Protaetia brevitarsis; assembly: GCA_004143645.1. Taxonomy (NCBI): domain Eukaryota; kingdom Metazoa; phylum Arthropoda; class Insecta; order Coleoptera; family Scarabaeidae; genus Protaetia; species Protaetia brevitarsis. The sequence continues at coordinate 58,366 of RXPK01004013.1, read as the reverse complement.
AATAACTATTATTTAAGGATTTGTTCGGATTACTCGACTTTATTGGCGATTTAGATTTGGTTTTGCCTTTCACTGAACGTGTTAGGGGCATTATGTAATTACTTTACTATTATTTTTTTTTTTTCTTATTATTTAGTTATATGTTAGAGGGGGATACGATCAGACAGGGACACTATTCTTCACAACACGGGGTCTATCGTGTTGACTAACTAAATAACTAACAATAGAAGACCACGGATAGGTGTATTTGCTTTTCTTTTTGTAAATACTGGACTGATGCGTTTAAATTTGCCAATATCGACTACACAATTCAAAAAGCAATATTTTCAATACAATCGAATCATAGAATAGTATTCGAGTGACTAAAATACAATCTACAAATATCACTTTACTTACTGCCTCAGAAAACAAAATTAATTGTCTCGAACTAACGCAGTTTATCACGAGTTTATCAGGAACCGATACAAAACACACGAGTTCACTTTATATGTAAATGGTATGTGTATGTATCTTCTAATGGTGATTAAATCTGGGATATGCTCCAGGGCAAAAAGAATTCAGCTTTGTGGATGGTATTATAAATATCAGCTATAAGAGCAAGTGGGATAAACCAATACTTTGAAACTGAATAAAATTGCCCTCAAATGATATACGGATTGCTCCAAGAAACTAAAATAGAAATATGTCCGCCTGCAGCCAAATAAGCTTGGGTAAAATATACGAGTGTCTTCCAGGCGAAAATATGAGGCTGGAACAAGGCGCTAAGCTCACATACCATAATCAACTCTAAAATGGGTTAGCAATGCTTTGGAAAATTGAACGAGCTATAGGTAAAGGAAACAAAATTACCCTACTATAACTTCCGGACTACACAGGAGTGAACCGGAACGTAATAGTAAATAATCTCACTAAAAAAGTGCCTGGAACACAATTCTTATAGCTCGAGCTCCTTCGCATTATAAGTTACCGCACAATACTGAGAAAATTTGAATGCTATGAACATTTGCAAATAATGAGCCAAGCTAAAACCTTTCTGAGGATCTATAACTGGAAGAGACTATAAACTGCACAATTTAAGGAACTTTCTTACAAAATGCGTACATTAACATAAGTAAAAATAATATCAGCATAATAATTAGAGTAAGCTTATAACGGCAGGGGAAGCATAATGTATTATGGGGTACAGAATAAAAGGCGCTACCTCGGGAAGCATATGAAATCCACGGAGAAGATTAAGCTAACCGGAGACTTCTGCACATTCCTGCGTTTTTTGAAAGGACTAGTATTGCACAGCCAGTTGTAAACAGCAAGAATAGGGGTAATAGTACATCATTCTGTTATCACATTTATCTTGTACATACCTACATATAACACAAAAATTCAGACGAAAACTGCCAATTTATTAAGGAGTATAATGTAAAAACAAAGGTTAATTTTATTTTACTTGTGCGTAATCACAGATTTGTGGAGAGCACAAACCCATAAACGCAATGTCAGTTATATGACATTGCGTTTAGCTGCTGGCATTTACGTCAGCAGGTATATCCAAGAAATATTAAAGAGCATTTCAGAAAACCCGTTTTTCTGTTTCGATGGTACTGTACTGCCCATCTAAGTCAAAAGCCCATGTCTCTAAACATCGGTATAATGAACATCTGCTTGGTCTAACTTCAATATTTCTTGTTTCTAATGAAATGCGTCTCTAAACACTGAACTGAGACTCTCAATCGGATATGTGGTGGGGACATATGAAAAGACTGGAGATAGATTGGCAAGATATGGAAAATAAGAATTGTTGAAAAGACGACAAGGACGGCTAGAGCTAACATGGGATGGAGTAGCAGGAAAAAATATTAAGGCATCCAATGGCGGTAAGCACGAAGATTAACAAAAGGTGAAATAACTTGGGAAAGGAACTACGTTTTTTATAAGAAATAAAGAAAACCTTGACTTCAGCAGCACCAAGAAATTCGATTATATTATATGTAATTTTAACCCAAGATGTCGAAACCTTGTTTATTGACTTCTCGTTGAATGATGTGGTTATACCGCCCCATTTGTTTTAGTAATTATGAGATAGTGAGATAGTTAACCTTATTTTAGACACGATTCATAGACGAGTGCTTATCTCTGATAAAACCGATGTTGTGCTTTTATCAGTTGTTATTTGTAAGGGTAAACCCAGTTACATGTTTTGCATACTTTATCTACATAAGTGTCCAATGACAATGTACATATAAAAGAATTAGAAACAGTTTTTATTATTATGATTATGATTAGGTAAATGTAATACATTGTATGAGTATTAGTGATAAAAGTAATAAGTTTATGTATGGTTCACAATATACACAAACAAATTTTAGCTTGTAGGTATATATTCTTACGATTTTTTTAAATAATAATACCTATCATTTTAAAGTGTAAATGAAAGACATTATTTAACTTACTTTAGTTGTTCATTCATTGTAATAGACATAGCGCGAGGATTATTTAGCAATTTATTTATATTTTAATTTTTATCTGGAATATAAATCGTTTATTGTCTATTTTTATTTGCTTATGTATTTAATTAAACTAGATATTAAATTAAACAACATACCAAGATAACTAAAATTACCTTTCGCTTATAACTTATTTAACACAGCATTTTGTTTGAATACATAGACATACATTTGATTTTTCGAAAACTCGTTCACAAATTACCAATTTGATTACAATTAAATGGACTAACCTAATACACCATAAATATGTCCTCAAATTTGTTTACAGTTAACAATTCAGACTTTAAAAGTAAGGAAACAGGGACAAAGATTTTCTACCCCGACATTGTATTACATTTACAATGCGTAAAACGTTAACGGAGAATTGTACTATCTCGCATCAAGACTCGGCTAACACTGATACTGGATACTAGTAGAGATGGTACAAAATACTTATAACAGTTATTTGGTAACAGGTATGAATATGAACAGCTTAGAACAGGTACACAATTTAATATACTGTAATCGTTAAAATTTAATTATAGTATAGGAAAGCAGAGACTAAGAAGGAGTGTGCCGTTTCAAAAGAGGAACAGACGTATAGCCGTGTCTCTCACAACATGCCTAACGTCCAATATCGTTTCAACATTGGCATCGGCGCATATTACAAAGTCATTTTGTGCGTAGTAGTAGATTCCTATACTACAATTTCAATTTGCCGATTACGGTATACCTGATATCTCATGATTACCAGTACCGAATATCATGGCCGATACAGTTAACGTGTGCCTTGTGTGCTCTTGTATTTTTACCTAAAATAATTGGTACAATCGCGATATACGCCGCCGGTTTTTGGTAACAGTGTGGACACTAACTATCTAGTTGTGATTACCTTTGATTTTATAACAAATTTCATTTAGAAAATGTGTTTTTTTGCAATTCTCTTTGAGTGTTGTGTTAATTCGTAGCGTCTGTATTGAGACAAAAACTGGAGGAACTTCTTGCGTCGTTGGCGTTGTTTACTGGTGTCTTTCGAGCGGTGCGGCCGCTATGGAGGTTAAATGCGGCGAATGCTCTTCTATCATTGAATCTCAGGATGTTACAGTGGAATGTTCGGGTCTTTGCAAAGGAATGTTTCACATTAATTGTCTCAATATTACTAATAAAGACTTTCAATGTATGAGCAATATTATGAATTTGAGATGGTTTTGTAACAATTGTATTTGTTACTTACAATTTTTTACTGACTTATCCGCACAATTTAATGAATTTAAGGCATCAATTAATTCACAACTCGATGATATTAAAAAAGAATTGGCTTCTAGATCGATTTCACCTACTGAGAACACTAAAAGTTACTCTGATGTAGTTAAAGATGTTGTAATAATTAAGCCAAAAGCAAAACAAAATAACTCTACAACAAAGGAAGATATTTGTAAAACTGTAAAGCCTGCCTCGTTAGAAATAGGTAATGTTGAAATAAAGAATATTAAAGATGGTGGTGTGGTAATTAAATGTAAAAATAAGGAGGATTCTATCAAAATTAAAGATGCCGCTGCAAAAAAATTAAAAAAGAAATACAATATCAAAATTCCGGATTTAATAAACCCGTGCGTGAAGGTCATTGGAATTGATGAAGAGTTAGACATAGATGAGCTGAAGTGTTCTATCTTGAAGCAGAATTGTTTCCTCCAACATGAGAATCTGCAGCTCTCCATCAAAGTTTTTAAAAAAATGAAGACGAAATATATGTGCATAATTGAAGTGGATCCTCTTACATATGAAAAAATTATTGGTGAAGGGCGTCTTAGTATCGGATGGAATATTTGCAAAGTCTTTGAGTATGTAAGTGTGTTTCGGTGCTTCAGGTGTGCGGGTTTTGATCATGCTGCTAAGGACTGCGAACGAGATACTATTTATATTAAGTGTGGTGCGGAGGATCATTCTGTTGACAATTGTGTAAATGACAAATGGTCTTGCCAAAATTGTGTCTCTGCAAATGCTTCTTTAAAGTTAAACTTAGGTACAGATCACTCTCCTTTCAGTGTGTCTTGTCCTTGCCCTGCTACGTAAAATAAGTGTTCAAAAAAGAAAAATTAACTTTAATCCAAATGTAATATAGCAACCACAGCGGTGCGTATTGGTTCCAGAAACTGTTAAAATTTTTTATCAAAATATCCAGTGTATTAAAAATAAATTAGAGCTTCTCCAAGTTTTTTTCGATAAAAATTGTTATGATAGTATGTTTAGTAGAACACTGGTTAAAATTAAATGAATTAAATGTTATTTCATTTGAGAGGTATTCTGTTTCAGAGTGTTATTGTAGATCTGTATATAAAAATGGAGGTGTTATTATTTTGTATAATCAATCTAAATTTGTGTCTCAACAACCTTTGATGTTACATGATTTCTGCAAGGAACAAATTTTAGAAGTTAGTGGATCTGAATTTAGACTATTAGATAATGTAATTATTAGAGTAGTGTCTATTTACAGATCTCCAATTGCCTCTAACTTAGATGACTTTTTTGTAAATTTTATTTGTTTATTGGATTACCTTTGTAAGAATAACAGCCGTCTTATTATTTCTGGTGACATCAACATCGATCTTTTATCTAATTCTGATGCTAAGCTATACTTTTCAAACATATTGTCAGCTTATAATTTGACACTTTTAAATACCGGTCCGTCCAGAGTTACTGAGGCAAGTAGTACTTGTATTGACTTTGTTTGCTCAAATATTTTATATGATATCAGCTGTGAAACAGATTTTAATGGCCTTTCTGACCATTCTGGCCAGATTATACATTTTCGCAGTGGTACTACTTCCTTTAAAACACCTGAACCTAGACTCACAAGAGTCTTTAGTGCGTCTGGTTATCGGGAATTAAATCATCTTTTATCGTTGGAGACCTGGAGTGACGTTTACAATACTTATACAGTTGATGATGGCTTCGATGCTTTCATCAAAATATTAAACTACTATATTGATAGAGTTTTTCCTCTTAGAAGGATGCGTAACACGGTGAAAAAGCCTTGGATTACTGCGGGTATTGTAAATTCGTCTGCAAAATTAAAGTACTTGTATCATCTAGCTGTTAACAGTAAATCAGAAGCAGATTTTTTGTATTATAGACAGTATAAATCAATATACAAATCTGTTTTGAATACCGCAAAGCAACTCTACCACTCGAATTTATATAAAACCTCAAAAAATAAAAGTAAAACTGTATGGAACATAATAAATAACAATATTAACTGTAATAAGAATCAGAATAATATTCAAGAAATTAAAGTTGGTTCACTCACGATCGATTCACCGACTGTCATGGCTCAAGCATTTAATATGCATTTCATACATAGTGTTAATGATCTTGCATCGCCTCTTGAAATTAATGTTTATGATAGTGGTATAAAAGTTAATGATCGTACTATGTACCTTAATTATATTTCGGAAATGGAAGTAGCTTATATTATAATGCAGTTAAAATCATCCAACTGTTCTGGTTTAGACCTAATCAATAATAATATTATTAAAAATAATGTTAACTTTTTGGTGCAGCCTATTACGGCCTTAATCAATAGATCGTTTAGTGATGGCATTTTCCCCAGTTGTTTAAAGAGTGCAAAAGTTCTGCCTTTACATAAAAAATGATATAAAAAGATTAAATAACTACAGGCCGATTTCCCTTTTGTCAGTTTTATCCAAAATAATAGAAAAAATAATGTGTGAGAAATTAATATCTTTTTTTAACTACGCTAAAATTTTTAGTTCACAGCAGCACGGTTTCCTTAAAAATCGTTCTACTGAAACTGCTATGCTTCAATTCATAAATTTACTATACAACGAAATTAACGAAGGTAAAAAATGCATTGGTGTGTTTATGGATTTAAGTAGAGCTTTTGACCTGGTTGACCATCATATATTACTTGAGAAACTTTATATCTACGGCGTTCGCGGGAAATTATTACAATGGTTTACTACCTATCTGCTAAATAGGTCACAGGTTGTTGAAATTCGCGGATGTAGATCGAATGCTTTGCATATTAAGAGAGGTGTCCCGCAAGGATCTGTTCTTGGGCCCTTGTTATTTGTTGTTTATGTGAACGATCTGCTAACTACAACTGCAAAAGGCAATACTGTGATGTATGCTGACGACACTACCTTCTTGGTGTCTGATTGTAACAAGAAGGATTTAATTATTGAGGCACAGGAACTCTTGGACAATTTTGTTAAATGGTTTAAAGATAACAGGCTTCATGTCAACACTAAGAAAACCGTTTTTATACGTTTTAGTCCTGGCATAGATAAAATAACTGAGTGTGACTTAATTCGTATGAACTCTAAGACAATTGAGCAAATACGGAGTACGAGGTTCTTGGGTGTTGAAATTGATGCGGGTTTAAACTGGGAGGTACATGCTAGCGCCTTATGTAAGTCTCTGTCATCGGTATGTTATGCGTTATACAGGTTGAGGAATATTACTTGCGTAGAGGTTGCCATTTCATACTACTACGCCATGTTTCACTCCAGGCTACGGTATGCGATTCTTTGTTGGGGGGGTTCTGCCCATTGTAAAAAAGTTTTTAGGTTACAAAAATTAGCTATCAGGAATATTGCGGGACTTTCAAGACGTACTTCCTGTCGTGCTTGCTTCAGTTCTTTGCGTATACTTACTCTTACAGCTGTATATATTCTTGAAATTGCGATGTATGTAAAGATTAACTTAGCTACTTTTGAAAAGAATAGTAATTTTCATTTATATGACACCAGAAATAAAGATGCGTTATGTTTTCCAGTACATGATTTAACTACTTTTGAGAGATCACCTGTTTATATGGGTATTAAGATTTATAATAATTTACCTGCGTTTATTAGAGATATAAGCAGTATTTCAGGATTTAAGAAACAACTTTTAGTTTTCCTTCAAAATAATGTTTTTTACAATTTAAATGAATTTTATGATTTTGTTTGTACTTAGCGTAATTAAATTATAAATACGTAACTTTGTAATTTGTTGATTTATATTCTTGTTTTGTTTTTCTTTTTTTGGCACACAAGGAATTGTATTTATTTTTCTTTTTTTATGTTTATTGCTCTTACTAATGTCTGTTGACCTTATCTCATACCTGTATGGTCTACGAGATCAATAAACTATTATTATTATTATTATTATTATTATTATTATTATTATTTTATTCCGTTCTAATGGCCAAGTACAACAAAGCGTCTTCGTAAACGAGTATGAATACCCGTACGCATCCTGATACTGATTTAGATAGATACGCATTCTCGTATTAACACATGCCATATTAATTTTAACTACCAATATCGAGACTCGAAGGCCAGTAGCCGGTATTGGTAACAGGTATTAATAGTAGGTATGACCTGAGAACAAGAACAGTTCGTACCTGTTATCGTCAAATACTGATATTTACCATCTCCAGATACTAGACGCACAAATCGGAGGAAGTGATTTTACTGCCTTGAAGATATACTATGGCTCAACGTTCTGCATAGCGCGAGGCGAGTACGGTCCGTGTAAGCAGACACGTCTGACCACTCTACTTATATATTTATACATTTTATGTATATCTGCCTTAATACATTCTTTTCTCTACTGTTGTTTCCCTTTTATTTCATTTTTTTTTTTGAGTTCTGAATCAGATTACAAATTGATATGATCCATCTAAGGATCGTAAACTAAAACTACAATAAATATAATTTTATCTAAACCTTCACAAATAATATTACAGGTTATCTTTTTCGATATTCTGGTAGGACATGCTTCTAAAGAGGAGACTATCGTTTATCCGTGACGATATAATAGTATATAATGACAAAATAGATGTCAACGGACAGCAATGATATTAGGCATAAGTCCCAATTTGTGATTGTAATAATGTACTAAACTGAATTCGAAGTTATAACCAAGAGATACAAGGAAATACAACAATTAACTGTAATACTATACAATATGAATCCAAGTTGACTCGAGATACACAGCCCAGGGGTGTGGAAAATAATACATTCAATACCCGTTTATCACAAACGGGAGACATTTGATCTGGAGTACAGTGTACATGTGTATTTGTAATTGCGTCTCCCAAAGCAGTATAATAAATAAATTAGCTCTCAGTGCATTAAATGTTGGAATTAGAGCACGAAAGTGGACCCGAGCTTAATTCCACCCGCATATTCACATATTTAGCATAATTAAGGAAGTTGTATAACTTCAGTAACTACCATTCAATGTAAAACTTTTTTTAACATACCTATGCACTTTTAACTTTTGCAAAACTCCAATTATTTCAAAAGCTGATTTCATTGTTAGTGCAGTCTCAGTAGATTTACATTACTTAAAATAATTTCATATGCAAGCGACAGGTTTCGATAGCTATTAAAGCTATCTGAGAAAAAAAAAAGCTAGATTGGTATAAACTGCAGTTAATGCAGGGTGGGCGCCTATTTTCTTTTTTTTTTTTTAATTTCGCGAAACATTGAAATGACTAAAATGCTTGCTTGCAACCTTTATGGATTCGAGTCTTTACTTCCACAAAATTTACAGTACCCTCATAGAAAAATGTTCTTTCATTCAAGTTATTTTACGTTAAAGAAATGGTAGTTTTCGGTAGAATTGACTACATATTTTTCTTTGAACCAATACAGAATCATATGCTTAGTGTCAGTCAAGAAACTTGCTTTAATTTTAATCCTAGCTTTCAACACTTTTGTTTATTGTCTCCTTCAAGACTGTTACACAATAATTGAAAATTGAAATATCATAATTTATAAAATTGAATTAGAATTGATCATAGGTTCTTAATCTAGTAAAATAAACAACGTCAAAGAGTCTGAAAATTTAGAAGTTAATAAAGGTTACCCGAAATAGGTTTGGTTGGTTTTGGAAATAGAGAATTTTAAAGCACTTATTGGTGTTTGCAAATATGAATTGCTTGGTTAGGAAAAAGAAAATAAATAATGGTTTCGACATCTTGGGTTAAAATTATATATGTATAATATAATCGAATCCTAATTCGAAGTCCGCTGGAAGTCGAGGTTTGTTTCTTCCTTATATCAATAGTAGTTACTTTCCCAAGTTAGTCCTCTCATTTCTGTCTTTTGCTAATTTTACTGCTTACCGACATTTGATGCCTTGAAATTTTCACCTACTATTTCCATGTTTGCTCTGGCCATCCTTGTCTTCCCAGCACTACTTATTTTCATGCCAATACTTGTACAGTCTTTTCATATGTCTCCACCACATATCCCTATTAAGAGGTCCACTTCCACGTACCTAGTGAGCGTATTTCATATAAATGATCTATCAGTCTATTTACAATTCTTTTGAGGAAATCTGAGAAACGAGAATATGGATAACATAGACTAAACAACATTTACACAGAAATTTAAACATTAATCATATGAAATACCTTAAATTCGGATTAACTTACATCCAATGATGATATCTTAAAGGAAATTTCTTCACAGCGACAAACCAAATATGTCGAAGAAGGAATCCGTATACAGAAAATAACACTGGTGTTAAAGTAAAAACACCTCTCAAGCATCCAAATATATCGTGTTTCTCGTAGTAAAATATATATAATCCACAAGAGAAACGATAAATTAGTCTAAAGGATTTTTTCTAATAAAAAAAAATCTTGACGTTCGTTCTATATATTTTTAACCGAATGGTAAACTACAATAATTCCCATTCACTTTTCAAGAGAATACGAAAATATGATTTAATTTTATGAATCGACGAAAATGTAAAACTTGGGTCCCAAGTCATTTATTTTAATACGAGCTACATTAAGTCTCCACGTTTGAATAAGCATCCATACCAAGGCAACTAAATTAAAATAATACAGTGATCGTAGGACGAACATACAATAATATACCTATTTCCATGGCTACACTCCAAATTAATTAATGCCCGATATACAAAGAGGTATGTACACAAAATAATAACTACAATTATTTTAAGCATGACTTATTATATGTATCATAACAGTAGGTATATATAAATCTACTTTGCCAACATCGCTTACACTCAAAAAGCTTTTGGAATTGTCACCTAATATAAGTTAGCATATTCAAATAGTAAAAATAGTATGCGATCTTCACGTTCTTATGCTTGTGACTTCTTGAATTCTACATGTACCATCCTTAGCAAATTAAATGCGAATTGCAGCTCAACAAATCTAAGATTATTTATGCAACCGAAAGTACTGCGTTTGTTTGCAAATAATTTTTAATTACTATTTCAGTGTGCTGTAGTTTCGATTGAATTAATCGAAGATTTGTGGAGCTTAGATTCGCATTTAATTTGCTAAAGATGGTACATTTACATAAGCAAAACAACCACAAATTAGTACGAAGCTTCTGTCGACTGAAACACGTTATAGTTACCAATTTCATTGTAAAGCCGCCCCTGTGCAAGAACTGCGACATCCTTTCAACCTATCACCCGTACCGACACAGCGTCTGTCTGTTGCCGCTACCGTTAATTATAATGTCCTCGAATTAGGCACTTTGAAATATGACGTCCTTCGAACCAATTAACGGAATACCAGAATGTTAATTGACTACCATGGAGGCCGGTAATCATTTAACGAGTTTTTAAGAGGGTGTAAAGTTGACATGGAAGCTAAGAAAGAGACGGGCAAGACGGCAATTTAACAATTTTCTCAATTCCTTTAAGTTTCTGCATAAGCGGGCCTGTTTGATGTATGCCGATTTATCGGGACGCAGCTTCCTCTTCCCCCATTTTCTCTCCTTTTCCCTTCGAGGAATTTATTTCCGTGCTCGTATAAACAACGTAGAAAATTTAGGAGGCCCATTTGTTGAATATACGAGGGATGTGGATGTAATGAAAGTTTATGATTTTTCTTTATTTGTAGTTTATTTTTTTTTTTGCTCTACCCAACACTATATTTGGAATTTTTCTTTGTGGTTTATATCTTAGTCTGCGCTTTCTAATATAGTGAAAATGATACCTACCTTAGAGGGCGTGATGGTCAAGGAATATCAAAACGTTCGTGTTTTTTTTTTCATTTTACGAACTCTAGACGTGAATCTGCCCATTTTCTCTTTTTTATATCGAAGGGATGTAAATATGGAAAATCTAAAATGATACTTCATAAAAAGCGATTGATTATGGTTAGGTGGTGAGTCAGTCTAAGGCGTTATCTTTTGTTTCGTTCCTTATGACGGTAAAACATGTGTCTCAACTTTAATAAATTTTCTGTTGTAACTACAATTTGTAAACATATATGTTTGACATTATCCCCCAATATCATAATTCGTTTGGTTTTCGATATACCGGGTGCTAATTTTTTATCTGCTTTTCGGTTTTTTTTTAATTTCGAGTCCAGTTTTAGGTATTACATTAAATTTTGACATTGATTAGGATTAAATTATGAAACAAAAACAAACATTTTAAATTTGGTGATACGTGCCGCTGTAGTTCTTAGGATTTAAGATATTTATTGGATATTGTAGCCAAAAATAAATAAGAGATTGCTTTTAATAAATTGCTGAGATAAATATATTAAAAAAAAATTAGAGGCAAGTGAAAACGGCAATAATTTTGCCAGGTTTTCGAACCCAAAAATGATACCCAAATAACATTTTTGAAAATATTCACACTAAACTTTAAAAAATAGACAAAATACAATATTTTAATATGATAACTCGGTTAACTCAGTTAATATAACATAATAAGACGGTTAAATAATCAGGAGCGAACTTGGGGCAACACTTCACGAATTTTACTTTACAAAATTTAGTATGAATTTTTTCCAATTTTACAAGTTTGGAGAATTCTTGGATAGGAACCTCTGAGGTTAGGTCTATCAAAGTTATTTCCGTTTTCACTTGCCTCTATTTCTTTATATTTTTGACTCTAATGAATTGACAAGTAAAAACCGCAAAAGCTTAGACACCTAACAACTTTATTCAATGTTGATTGGATTCCCAAACATTTATTTTAAATCCAAATATTTTAATTATGCAGATACCTATTTTCAAACTATTTCCACCATTTAGAACTCGTATAAAAAATATAATATTTACAACGGGAAATCAGCTCTTTGTAAGCTCTCTTCTTTTCTTCCTATCAATATGACCTGAAAGAAGAAAAAAAATCTTGACTTTAAAGACATAGCGGCAAACAAATATAGTTCTATATTATTTTCTACATCATACTTAACCTATTTTTATTATTCTCATTAAGTTATAATTTAATTCGATCAAACATTTATTATTATTAGTCCAAATTTTACCTACAGTGTGTACACGATTGATATTGAAAAAGCTGTGATGGAGTAAAAGCTTTGAGTTTTATTTTAAGAGTGTAGGATTAAGTTCTGCTTGATGTGAGGAGAATTTTAATTTAAGAATATTTTCAATTCTTGTAAAAGCATTTTATTACGATTTAATAAAATTAAAACATTGTTTCTTTCCTAAATTTTCGCTGTTGGTCTGCAGAAATTCTGAAAAAGTTTTTGGACCTCTCCAGTGAAATCAGATTCTTTGTGCACAGCTGCTTGAAAGATTTAAAGAATGATACCTACGTGGCTTGTCGCTCAGTAAAAACAAACAATTTATTTCCAGAAAGACGGATGTTCTGCATTTTCAACAGAGCGCATACTGAATGGATAAATTTGGTATTTCGAGGAAAGTGGATAATCAGAAATGGTTAATTTGCTTGGCTTCTAAGGTCCCTAACCTCACAATATTAGATTTTTTTATATAACATCACTTCAAATCACTAATTTACCATCAACCGATATTCAATAGCGGAGAAATGCTAAGAAACGGCACATCCCAAATTCATATTGAAGAAATTCGAAACAGTTTCAGAGAATTCAAATATTTTATAAAAAGGTGCGCAAAAGATAATAGTAGTTCTTTATAATAAATAATTTACTGCAAACGAGTTTATTATTACGTTTCGTAAGTTCAATTTGTTAGTAAGTACAATATGTTTTGTTTAAACTAAAAAATCAGTGTAGGTATTTCTTGTTGAAATTCTGGACATAACTTTTCTCTATAATATTTTCCAAATCATGTTCAGAAATGATATTTGCCTTCATGGAAAATAGTTTTAATATATTCTATAGACTGAATTTTTGCAAAGCTTCAAATATCCTTAAAATTTTCTTCCAATAAAGCATTTCAACATCCTTATAAAAAATCAAAATTGTTTAGTCCGTCCCACTTGTAATATCACTGAAGGCACTACTGACTCCTAAAATACAATCAAGAAAAAAATGATTTTCTATAAGTGGTAATGTTTGGCGACAGGTAATCTCATTCGTATTGCTAGTGCAAAATTTTCTTAGCAATAACTGTCCCTTTCAAACATGTCTGCTTACTTTGTCCTTTCTTTAAGTATAATAATTGTAAAATAGTAAACTAAAGAAACAAAAGTCAAACTAAAGCTACTATCCAACAGACTAGATTATTCTCCCAATTAGATTCTTTTATCATAAGTATTTTTGTATTAAATGTAAATAATATTCGTGTTTAGTTTCTTTTTAGTTTAATGCATTGTTATTTGTAGACATTTATCTTGATGATTTTCTGATAGACGTCCGCTATTTGAACATCTAAATAACTAATAAAAAAAGTTTTTCGGCTTTTACTAGTTACTATTTAACTCAATAAAATTAATTAAAATTAATTGAAAATATTAATTAGAATTAAAATTAAGCTGTTGGATTTAAAACATGAAATTGTCAAACATCGCCTATTTTTTTTCATCATTTTATCCTGTGCAATTGAGGTAACAACGCGATTTACGTAACACTAGTATTTAAATTTCTCCTAAACAAATTTTAATTCTTGTTTTTCACATCATATGCAAGGTGAAACCTGAAATAAATTATGCGCATAGGTAAAATTGTTTATATGAATAAATTTCGCAAAAAGAATTTCCGGAATTTCCGGAGCCATGCGCCATTCCACGATTTATATACATTCAAGGGTAATTTATTACATACTTCGGAACCATTAATTTCATAAAACAGCTTAAAAGGATTTGCGGGAGAGGAAAACCCGTACCCGGTTTGCGTCCCAATTTTTAAGTAAATAGCAGGATGTTTTTCCGACGAAAGTAGAAAAGAAAATTATCGGCAAACGGTTCCGCTCCTCATTAATAACTTTCAGAATTCAAAGAAGCATTAGGCAAAAATAGGTAAATAAATCTTCCAGTCAACATTATGTTACTTTTGCTGTTATAATTAATAATGTAGGTGTTCACAATAAATGAAAATCTTTCCTTATTGTTAATAAATAAATAGAAGAAAATTTTGCTTTATCGAAATAGCTGATGACGACGAAAATAAACACATTGTTTGCTTATGTTATAATTGTCTGATTATGATTTAGAATGGGCATTAAATATTGCATAGATTATCTATGTTGAATTCAAACACATTAATTATTTATGGTAATCTAAATATCCGTATATAAAATCATCTGTGAATAGACACATAATTATAGCTGTTAAATAATTTATATTTGCATCAGCATTAACGCTGTAATATTGCCCCAATTTAGTTGATGAATACTGGAATAAAGCTGTTTACGCATTATCCAGCGTTGGGAAGTTTCAACAACCCAATAAAACTATGTTAAAAACTGGCAGTGTTAATAATAATATTAATTATTACTGTTATTTTATGGGTTGCATAGATTCAATGCGTGGATGTTAAAGCAGGTGGAGGCGATTTTTGTATCGTGAAATATAATAATAATAGCAGTTTATTGGCAAAAAATAAGAAACCAATTACTAATTAAATCTAAATTTAGTGCCAACGGGTTTAGGATTATCGATCTACAAAAATAAGCCGCTGCTCTTCCTCCTATAAACACAACAATAAACGTGACATACTATATATAAAACAAAATGAAAAACGAAAATTACTAACAATTCCGGTCTATATATTACAAAAAAAAATAATAGAAAGAAACAACTAATTGAAAAAAGAAGAAAAAACTAATTGTTAACTAATGTTATCTAATTATTAAGCTAATGAAAACTAGCAAGGTAAATGAAAGTGAATGGGCCAATTTCTCACAGATTCATTAATGTCGACAACCAGTTTCATCCACTAAGGGACATCTTCAGGTCAACTGAAGAAACCCAACAAGAAATTAACAATTAAATTAATTAGATTGAAGTTAAAATGAATAAAAGGGATAAAATAGTGTAAATTATTGTACAAAATACGGACGAAGCGAAACGAATGATGGGGAGGTAAAGAACACAAAAGAACACTGTAAACCATATGTGTGAACCGACTACCTGTCATCTTTCTAATACAGTTTTGAATGTTGGATTAGAGTCAAAAATAATCCACCCATTGAGAGAAAAGTCTTTATTTTCAATTTGATGCCTTACAATTTCTAAAACTTCCAAGTGGTTTAGAAAGACTCCGGTATGCAAGAGTTGAAAGCCATTTTTGTATGTCAAAAGTACGTTTATTGTCTTTAAGGATCTTTCCAAGAAGGACTTCCCCGTCATTCCTGGTTTGGAGTACCTCAGATGTTCCTTTATACGGGTTCCAAAGTTCCTTTACACTATTTTATCCCTTTTTTTTATTTTAACTTCAATCTAAATCTCCCATCTAAAGTATATTTGTACACATTCAATACAAATTAACTGTTTAGCACCTTAGACATAAGTATATACACATAAGTACATTTAAAGAACAATAATTATAAATTAATTCGTTGCAAGAGAAGTCTGAATAAAATTATTGTAATTTAACTTTTTTTTCAGTGTCAATACATATGTCTGTCTAAAAGCAAAGAAATTAAATGCATTTCTGCACAATATTAAACTAAAACACGAAGGAATATACCTATGGTTTTTTTTTTTTATTCTTTATCACAATTCTTATAAAGCTAACTAGTCCTTTACTCGAAAATGATACTTGGTACTGCAAATTTTCTAAATTCTATCTATTGGTCCATGAAGTTGTTCATACCGGTGCAAAGAAAAATTCTGCTTAGATCAAACGTTAAATCTCTATTTAGTCGTTCCTTTTGGCAACTTCTTAGTCCGTCTTATCCATCCAAATACTTTGGACGGATAAGACGTTCGTTTTACATTCGGTCAGAGTTCCGCCTATAAATGTAATCAAAGGGAACCCTGGACCAAGAGGAGAGGTTGTAGGAAAAACTGATATCCTGGAATTGATTTCACTTTTCGTCACTGATGAAATGATACATAAAATCGTCATGCACATAAATGAAAAGATACATCGCGTACGCTGCAATTACAATGAAGTTGACCATACGAATGATGTCGAATTTAGAGGGTTTATCGGCCTTCTATTTATGAGCGGAACTTTGAAAAAATTGACAATGAATACGGTAGAAACGTATGGGCCTCCGATTTTTCGCAACACCATGACTCTCTCAAGGTTTCAGTTCCTTCTTCAACATTGCCGATTCGATGATAAAAACATAAGAGAAGAATGTAAAAAAAAGGACAAGTTTGGTGCCTTTAGAGAGATTCGAAATTTGTTTAACGCCAACTGTTCTCGATATTTTGCTCACCTTCAATACATTACCGTCGATGAGACTCTACTCGGGCTCAGAGGACACTGTCCTTTCAAAATGTATCTTCCGTCCAAACCCGATAAGTACGATCTAAAAATAATATCGCTTATTGATGTGAGATGTTTTTATTTCTGTGGTAAAATACTCTACGTGGGCAAAGCGCCACTAAAAAAAAATGCGATTTGTCTTTGCCTACTCAATATGTTTTGAGAATCACGGAACCACTTAGTGACAGTGGTCGGAATATCACTGCTGACAATTGGTTTTCATTGATTGAATTGATTAAAGAGATGAAAAGAAAGGACTAATATACTGCTGTATACTGATTGAATTAAATGAAATTGCAATATGAATTTAACAAAGAAAAAGAAAATTAAATTAGCTAGCTTAACGGAATAAATTTTTAAAGGAACGCAAAAGAACAATTAACCTCAGAGTTACCCTCGCGAATTAAAACTTGAATCTAACCACGAAAAGTAAAATGTGAGTGAATGAAATCTGACTTTCTTAATTACCCGAAAAGTTGAAAGGGTTTAATATAAAATAAAAGAATAGAATTTTTAACCCAAAGATGCTAATTAACAAACAAATTTATTTTCACAAAGGGTAAAATTACAATTTGTGCAGAAAAAAAAACCGAGAACTGAAGGTTCTGGCCAAAAATAAAAACTGCACTTGAATCTACATTAATATAGGACAATGCTATTTCCTAAACAAAGCAAAAATAAAACTATTTGTTCAGGAAGATTATCCAATATCTTACAATTTCAATCCACGTCGTATCAAATTAAAATATGCTAAAGCGTGAACAAT
The DNA here is from genome assembly GCA_004143645.1 of Protaetia brevitarsis. Lineage (NCBI taxonomy): Eukaryota > Metazoa > Arthropoda > Insecta > Coleoptera > Scarabaeidae > Protaetia > Protaetia brevitarsis. The sequence goes on along the minus strand of RXPK01004013.1, from coordinate 40,494 downwards.
TTCTAGAAAATTTACAAAATGAGAAACTAATGCAAGCACAAAGCTTCTACTCACCCAAACCAAGGTGATTGAAAATTAAAAATGAAACAGCAAAATGAATAACGGAAAATTAACTCTAATCCGGTCGATGTTTCTCAAAAATTTAGCCATTGTATTAGCTGCGTGGATGGAGAAGAGATTCGCTAACCGAGGTCTTCCAAGGAATCTAAGAGCGATGGTATGTGAAAGCTGGGGTTAGAAGCTAAAAAGACATGCTACATCTCCGGACGATAATACGCCCAAAAAAAGGAGACGATGCGACTTCTGCGTCATCGTCAGGAAACGAAACTCATATTGTGCTAACTGTGAAAAATCAATGTGCGGAGAACATAAAATTTTAATTTGCCCTCGACCTACGATGAATTAAGTCTGTGAATTCTTATTTTAATATGTGATGTTTAAATTCTGTTTTCGACTAGAATTTCGATATTTTTTGAGTCTGAAACTGTAAAGACTGAATATACCAGACTGTGGTTACCACTTACAATGTGTAAATAAAAATTATATTTGATTAAAATTCTGTCTATTTTTTTTCTTCTTCCTTTAGTATCATTAGTGTTCATTAGTATCCCTTTCTACATGTTCAATAGTTTTTTTTTTTTTTGAAGAAATGGACCAAAAATATAGTAGGTCGGATCAGACCCAACAGTAGTCTGTGTGTGATCTGACACCACTGTAGTAGAGGAAGATTATGAATAGTAACTTTTGGTGCTGGAGCAAAGTCTTGCAAGATTTTGCTTTCGTTCTTCAGGAAATAGTATTTCTACAGAAAATAAAATAATTGGAACAAAAATCTATGAAATAAAGGCTCAGCAAACTAAATTCGATACGTCCAACCTCCCATGTCTTTCCGACAACGATAGCACCCCTTTAATGTCGTTTGAAATTACTGAATTTGTTCATAGCAATAATGTTTTGTTTTTTGGCGAATTAAAAAATCTATTTCCATGATGGTTCTCGCCAAAAGTACCCTAACCGTTGAACTTTTTTCACACTGTAAATAACAATTCATGAATAATTTATCTGGATATAGATCGGCTCCGTTTAAAATCTAGTTTCAGATTGAATTCCGAAATTCGCCCTGCCGTGCGGGCGCAGGATCTCGTCTGAGGGTGATATATGATATATCCGCCCGTCTAAAAATAGTTTAAACTGACGCCCCCGTAAGCGATGTCCCACTTTGACATCTAATCCTGCGATATTTCGTCTGGCAGTGATAGGCATGTCACCTATTCGTTTCATCTAGACTGGCTGCTGATTGAACCTGGCTCAACCGTCAGTGAAATTGCAAACACGCCGGTGTTAGTCTAGGCAAATACTCGTCGGAAAGGGCCACGGTAAACATCGCGAACATTTTACGTGGACAATTGGAATGCAAGGCGGCGACCGAATTCGAAATTGCATTCCTAAAATATATACCTGATGACATTAATTCCGCATCGACTGCGTTTTCCGTTCGGGAAATTGTTGATTTCTTCGCGTAGGTACTGTCGTTTGTGTCTTATTTTCGAATTGGTTACGTAGTTGCTTGTACAATCTGCCTCGTTTCTCGTTCCCGAAATTATATGTGCGGCAGTAACCCAAACAATTCTGTCATATGGTGTGCACTGCAGTAAAGTATTTTACCGTGCATGCCAAGGTTGGTTTTCGTATATGCAATGCTCCTACAATCCTATCCCATCCATACAATTGCACTGAGAAAAAAAATTGGTGAAATTAGGTAATATATTAAGATCAAATATATTTTATATTTAAATATGGTACAAAAACGTAATGTATTTAGTTGTTTGAGAATTTTTAACCGCTCTCCCAAGTTTTGGAAAGAAAAAAAAACGACCAGTTTTGAGCAAAATTTATTTCATTCTTCCAGTGCGACGTTCCGACAAAGAAATCCATTGTCTTTTTCAAGTAATAAAGGAATTAGCTCTATTATAAACTGCCCAAAACTGGTCGTTTTCTTTTATTTCCATAATGTGTTTAGAACAAATATAATTTTTTACATACAAAATTCAATAAATTCATACAAAATTTTAAATTTTCTTAAACCAATTCATATATTACCTATTTTCAAACCTGAATTAAAATTAAATCATATAATACAAAATACCAATATAGATATTCTAAACAAAAACGGTGTTTATAGTATTAAATGCGATAACTGTAACTCATTATACATCGGGGAAACTGGTAGAAAATTGAGTATACGCGTCAACGAACATAGAAAGCAAATAAAATCTACATTTTTTCAACATTTAACAAACACAGGACACACAAGTATAAACAATACAAATGTTAAGTTATTACATAGATGTGACAAAAGCCATAAATTGAGGTTGCTAGAGGCATACGAAATAGAAAGACATAGAAGGAAATAATACAATAAGTATTAACTGAGCAATTAGACTATAACCTTAAACCACTTTTACATTTTTAAATAATACAATGTAAAACACATTAAAACGTATTTGATAAAATCATCATATTCATTCACCCAAGTATTTTTCCTAATTCAAATTGTTATATTTAATTACATTTTCTTTTCCTTTTTACTTCATGAACCTCATGTTTTTAATTATATGTTTTTCAAAGTCAATAAACAAACGTACACATCCAATAAATACATTCACAAATACTTTACTAAAACCATTTTTTATCACACATACAGCACAAAATAAATTGTTGTTTAAAATATATGCAAATCTGTTCTTCAGTGCGTCCTTGGCTAGCATTCGGGCCGTTTTGTACATGTTTTTCTTTTCGATTACCTGCGACAATTGTGAGATTTTAAATTACATATATTTTAATGTGTTGTTGTTTTCACGTTCCATCATTTTTAATTTAGTTTTTAATGGTTTTAAAGAATTTCTCTCAATGTACCCACAAAATTTGTCAACGCATCATTCCTAAATAGGAAACGAACATTTGACGTTTTGTAAGTATTTTATTCATAAAATTATTATATTTAGCATATTGTAAAATAAAATTTTAAGATTTTGAATGTCAATTATAACTTAAATTTTGTGTTTTATATATACATAAATATAACTTCAATTATCAAAATTAGGAGATTGTAAACAAAAAAATTTTAAATGTCAAATCAATTTTGTAATTGCTGACAAAAACATTTCATCTTATAGTTGCCCGATGATGGTTTGGTAAACCGAAACATGTCGCAATAAGATAATAAAAAGGATTGGAACACGAATTTGCCTTTGCTTTTAATTTCAATATCAACATATAATTTTTTTGTTACAAATTCTATTACATTCGCTTATTTCTCAAATTGCTATCAGATTGTTTTAAAACTAAATTAAATAATTTTTTAATTCTAAAACACTTAATATTACGAGCTAAAATAAATATGAAATCAATTTAACAATAATTTTTATTTATTTAAATACAGTTCTGTATGAATTTAACTATAATTTCTGCTTATATACAATTGGGTTAGGTGGTAATACTGGTTGTACAACGTTAGGAAACAGGCCACGGTTAAAAATGTATTCTGGGAAAAGCAGTCAAGGATTGATGAAAAACCAAATCCTTTTTTTATATTAATTCTAAGCTTTCCCTATATATTTTTAGCTTCATCAGAGGAACAAGATTTCATAAGAAAATATTTCATCTATGAAGATAATACATTAATTAAAGTTGCTTACATTAGGAATAATGAAAACGGTGAACATTTAATTAGTCTAAAAGACATAGTTTTACAGAAATTCAAATCCACAACAGGAATGTAGAGCCACGCGCGGTGATATAGGTTAACAAGATAAAGCTGTCAGAACAGTAAGCCCGCGAAAATAGGAAACCGGTAGTGCCAACTTATGAAAAATATAAAATACAACTTTAAGACTAGAGAATACCCTAAAGTGTTATAAACTGGTTTAAAATGATGATCTAGTTATTTAAATACTAGAATGTACAAGAATTTTAAATTTAATAGAATATAAACAATCCGGTGAAGTGAAACAATTGAATGTAGGATCAATTTCACCTTTCATCAATGTACAATAGGTAACTGTATATGCTACTCAAATTATTAATATCTGTTCTGAAATTAATAGACAAAGGGTCTTTATTAATGTAATACATTTCAAGGAAAAGACGTTGTAAATATCATTCTCCACATAATATCGTCAAATTTTCAAAATCAGATTTATTTTATTATTAACAGCATGATCTGATAAAGCTGTTTTGGTGTTGAGGTGTACACAGACACAGGGTCTAGAACTTTTCGACGCGAGTCGTTTCGACGCCGGGACATTTTGGCGCCACATGCAATATCAATTTAATTTGACTTAAACATATGATTTTTTTTCCTTTTGTACATTGAGAGAGAGGACGCATTAAAAATGTCACCATATTTTTTTTAGTATTTGAAGGGGCGAGAGGGGAAGGGGAGTGACTTTTTTGAATGGTCATTTTTGGAAACATCGGGAAAAAAAGAAAAAAATATCATTTAAAAAATGAAATAAAATAAAATTACAAACGTTTTTAATGCGTCGTCGTCCCCGATGTTTCAAAAAAAAGATAAATCTGTGTATCATATCCTCAAATCAAATTCAACTGGTATTGCATGTTTATTTATATAATTTACTCGTAATTTTTTATTTTAATAAAAGGCAGGTAGTTATCAAAAATTATTGAGAAAAAGTAGTGCTAAATACTTCTAAAACATGTATAAAAGTTATGGGCTGTTCTCTCTTGGATTGTTGTTGTTAACTTTTGTATGGGAAATATTATTAAATAACATCTCACAAATTGTTTGTTTCCTACCATTTCTCAAAGCGAACGCTGACAAGTTCTTTTCTGTGGTTAATACATTTATCTTTCCTTAAATGTCTTCCAGAATTGAAAGAAGTTGCAGGACAAATTTTATCGAAATCACTTTATAGTATAATATGTAGCTGTTCGGTTTAGCAGGGGGTCTTAGTATTTATGTATCTCTGGTTTGAAATTAAAAATTTCTGACGAGCACCAAGAGACTTGCTCCAATAATTTCTCACATCATTCCATGGGAAGCAGTTATACTTTAAAAATAGCAATAAACTATCATCTGATAGTAATCTTATTATTAGTCTCATTGTTTTCAAGGTCATCTAAAAATACACCATACATTAATATTATAGACACTTTTGGCGTATGGATAGAAGTAATACAAGTTATTAGTAAGATAGAGCATGTAAAAAGGAATGAAATGTTATATGTAGCAATAAGAGCAATTTGCTAACTTGAACATTTAAATAACATATAGGTACTTATGGTTGAATAGTTCTATATCACTTTTTCAAATTTCCATTCTGTTTGTGGGTAGTTTACTTCAAATCAAACAAACAACACGTAAAAGAATGCACAATAGAAATCTTGCCATCCACTTGGCATCTTCCCTATTATTTACTTTTTAGGATGCTTTAGTATTGGAGCTACAAAAAAAAAATATTGTGACGTTTTTCTATTATAAAAAAATATTTGGTCGGGATTTAAAACAAATAAACCGGGGATATATTTAAATTAACCTGATTTATTTACACACCTAAGAACTATTTAAAATCTATTAAATAAGATCAAATAAATACTACGAATTAAATTAGTCACCAATTACTATTAAAAACGCTTAGTAATTATTAATCACTTAATTATTATTGTCTTAATTTATGTAAACGATTCGTTTTGCACCGATATCTATATCTCACATACTAATTCGCTCGTATTTATCTCCACTCCCTATCCGCTTATTCACACTATTCAATTGGTATCGACTGACTGAGCTGACTGACTGACTGACTGACTACTGCGCCAATAGCGTCGCTTTGTTTATATTTCGCGCCGGAACTACGAGGAGAGAACAATCACGAATCTTCGACCCGGTACTGCCCTCTATCATTCCTCTTTTGAACCTCATACGTTGTTCCTTATTTCGCTACGCGAGCGCCATCCAGGAGCGCCTAACGAAAACACCAGTTTAAAAATTGGCGCTCGTTACAATATACTAATATAAAAATACTGTTACTTCAAAAATGTGGTACTGTCATTACAAATATTAATTTTATTTGGTGTTAATATAATTTCCGTAAATAAAAATTTTATCAAAACTCAGTGTGAATAGAAAGTCATTAATGAATAATAAGCGAATGAAAACTACAGCATTTTAGGTAGGACATTAGATTTTCACTTAAGCACACGCCATCGCTATAAAAAAATTCACGAAAAGCATATACATGCAGGTATATTATAATTATCGATAGGTGTTTGCGAAAATTGTATTGGAGATTTAGTGAACAAAAAACATATGAGATAATCATAAATATCTCTTTCATTAATGAATATAGTGAATAAAAAATGGTTTTATATTTCCTTATATGAAGAAATCGTTCAATTACATTACATTACGATACAATTTAAATCCCCTTCGATAAGTAATCAGTCTATTATCCCAAGCTTATTGACACGTATTCGCACGTATAACAGAAGTGATTTGCTCAGATTGTTTAACTTTGTGAAGTTAACCATTGATGAAATCTAATATCTAATTAATGATATCCGTTACATACTTAATTGTGGATGCACAATTCCGGAAGAATTCTTAAATTTATTTATAATAACTGTAAAAATCGTAAAATGTTTAAGATGCAAATAAATCTGAAAATAAAAAGACATTCAACGAGTTAAAAACGAAACTATAAAAATAAATGTTGTTTTACCATATTTCTTTTTAATTGAATGCAAGTTTCTAGCCGATGCAATGGGTTATCGTGATTCTTACAAAAGCTACATTTATTACCGAACAAAATATAAATTCCCTTCATGGCGAAATCGAGAATGTATTTATTTTGCGTACTACACCAAGAATACTAGACAATAACAAATACAAATATATAATTAGTCGTACTATTGTTTATTATTAATTTATTATTTTTCAGAGTGTAGAATTATTCAGTCTATGTTCAATACCATTTATTGGAACACAAACGCTTTTGTGTACCTTGAAACTGTTTACATCAGAAATTGTAACAATTTATTTCCCATTTGTGTTTGAACATCCTTTTATCGTACCCTGTCACAATGAAAGCAGGTGTATAAGAGCAGGTGTATCGTGTTCCATAACTCCCTTATTAAGTAACTTTTTCTTTTCTTTCTCGGTTCAAAAGGATAACTGGATTACCGCCTTCTATAGAACCCCTTATCTTTCGCCGTTGTCGCCGTACAATCAACCATTAAATATGGGTTCATGATGTAAAAATACTACAGCAAAATTTATAATGTAGTGAGTTTGCCAGTTCCTTTTTTTTACGCTTACTTATCACGAAATTGATTCAAAACGTGTAGCTCCCCTTTCTTGTTATAAATTGAAGTTAATGTATGCTTAGAATAAAGTACATATTTTTATTATATCTAGACAAATATAAATTGTTCTTGTAAGTATATATGCATTGTAGACGTGTGTAGTCGTAATCCGTATCGCGCGTAGGCATTTATATTTATTGCTGGAATTCATTTTTATAGTTGTACATTCGCTAACAAGGGGTCACGTAAACTGTTATTATAATATGCATACGGAATATCATGAAAAATACAGTGGGAGGTAGTCACACCTTAATTAGTTACATTTGCTTATATTTTTGGTCACGGTAGCCTATTAAAATACACACAACATGAATGTATAACATGCATGCACACAGTGTGTACGTTCATTACAAAAAAGTACTATTATTTGTTCACATTTATATTTACAAATATTTAGAAAATGGACAACGATCAAAATAAAAAGAGAATCTTGATTAGATTTGATATTAGCTACTTTATTAAGTCCTCCATATATTTATTGTACGCAAAGAACTTAGCAAGATACAAAGGCTTGTGTGTTTAAGAAAAATTTCCACTAAGGAAATACGCCACGGTTTTTCAAGCAATGGTACAGGCAATTTTGCATTGTGCAACTCAAATTAATCAGAATGCGTATGAAAATAAGTGGATCTATGTACATACTGCTATGGTTTTATACAACCCATTTATCGCTGAGTGTATTTTAAGTTGCCTATTATGGTTGTTTTGATTTATTTCTCCGACCAGCTGATTTTTAATTTACCGAGAATTTTCACAATTTTGTTTTGTTTTGTATAAGTTTAGTTTAAGAGTTTATTGTATGCTTTTTAATTTTGTAGTGTTTGTCCACGCTTAGATTATTTTAATTTGTGAAACCACGTGGATAGAAATTCAACGGTTGTGTATTTTGGATAATCTTCCTGAACAAATAGAACCTTTTTTTTGCTCTGCATAGGAAGTAGCATTAGTAGCATAGTCAAATGCAGTTTTTATTTTAGGCCAGAACCTTCAGTTCAAGGTTTTTTTTTCTGCACCTATGTAATTTAACCCGTTGTTAAAATAAATTGACTGTTTGATTGCCTCACCGGGTTAAAAATTCTTTTATTTCTTCTTTTATTTTATTTTAAACCTTTTCAATTTTTCGTGTACTAATTAAGAAAGTCTGATTTCATTCACTCACAATTTACTTTCCGTACTACTTTGAGGTTAATTGTTCTTTTGCGCCCTTTAAGATTTTATCCATTGAGCTAGCTAATTTAATTTTCTTTTTCCTTGTTAATTTCATTTTGCATTTTAAATTCAATTAGTACACAGCAATATGTATATGGCAAAAAAGACTAAATCATCGTAAGATGTTCTTCCTTTATCCTCCAGTGACCAGATTTTCAGATTGTAATGTTAGCCAAAAATTTGATTTATGCGAGTTGATACTCACCCAATTTATACTTGATTTCATTTTTCGAAAACCCAAACAATTTTGAACCCCAAGTAAGGTTCCTGTCACTTTGACAATGTGTGAATGCCAATCCAGATTTTTTTATACACTATTCCACTAGCAAATAAGGTTATCAAGGTTAAAGAAAATATGCCCAAGGAAATTCTAGGCTATAAAATTTATAATTTTTCTGTTATCAAACATATTTGATAATAAATAATTCATCACGAGGCACTGTTTACCCACATCTGCCAATTACAGTCACAAATATATGTAATAAACCCTTATTAGCAATTACTATTTAAGTGTTATGGCAAGTGGGCTTTCTTCTTTAAAAATCGCTTTCTTTAAGCGACAAATGGAAACGCTATAAAAATTGATTTAGTACACCTTGGCCTCGTTTTATTGCTTATTTGTTAATATGTAGGTACATCATGAACAAATAATATAAGAATTTGCACTTATATTATCAAATTGTTTATGCACCTGACAATATCCGTTGTAAATTCTTAGCATACTTGATACTAACTGGAGCATTCTATTATTGCCCAACTGATGGTCTAGTCTAGTGGTTTGCACGCTTGGCTATCAGTTGCGGGGTGCCCGATTCAAACTCTACGGACTGCTTTCAGAGTAAGGGTCTCGTGGTTTCCCTCACTTCTTAGCAAATCCTAAGAGACGAACATCTCAAGTCGCTCCACGGGCACAGGCGTAATAATAACTTATGGCGGGACCGATGCCCCTGTAATTGGTGAAAGCTGTTGGGGAACGCCAAGGATGAATTGTTATTATGTATTGTATACTTATTTACAAACTATACGTATTCATATAAATGGTAACGAATCTTACTTCCTGTGGACTTATGGGAATCATATAAATTGTACATATGATCGATAGATGGAACTCATCTATACATATCGGGGTATGATACTAGTACGCCACTGAATCCTATATATGTATTCACAACGATACACCTTCACGTTAGAACGGCTTCCTATGAACTGAAATAATTTGTATTTAACTTGGAATTATTAACAGTATTATGCTAGTATATTATGGCTGCATTCATTTGTGCAATGTTTTGGAATCACGATTACCTGCTATCCAATAGAAATTACGTATTTTTGAAATTCTCTTTACGTATTGGTATTTAGCAGATCCTGATTAGAATCATTGGCACGAACCGAAAGCAGCTTATGACTCCGATGTGGATTTGCATAATGAACTGACCTCGCGCGCAGACTTCTATAACATTAGTTTAAAGATTCGTACCATACGAATCATACGTAGGTATTGGAATTGAATAAAGGCTACGATTTATATGAATTCGATAGACTGCTAGGACTCACAACTGGCTTTGCAAAATTATATGCGCTGTATATTGTACGTATGTTATAAACGTATATGTAATTATCTATGACGAGCGGATTTACGCCACTGATTTTCCGCTTCCTCAGTTCCTCTTAAGGTCCCCATACATTTCGATCTTTTTCAACGGGTTTGCCCGTCGTGTTTAACCGACGTTCAAAACCGATGACCGATGCTGTTGTTGAAAGCACGACGGGTAAGCACGTTGAGCCCATATACCGGCAGCCACCCATTGGCTTCGACCGAACGGTTTGGCCACACTTTGAGTCGGATGGGAAAAAACAAGGAGGGTCCTTACACTTGTACATCCGTGCTAGTTATATTTACATAGCAAGTACACTATACATAGTGTAAAAAAGGCCTACACTAAATTTGATTTTATATGTTGTAAACATGACGTAGTTCATACCAACATAAATAATCAACATAGCATTTTCACTAAATTCTTTTTTTTTAATTTTATATTTTCAGAGTAAGACCCTACTCATTGTCAGTGAAGGCCAACAAAAAGCTAAGCTACATATGTGCATCATAATACGTAAGTTTCAAAGATAATATTGATTAGGAATAAATATATATGTTATGCATTATTGTATTCTCTCTTTATTACTTTACAATTACCCTATTCAAATTGTTTAACTTTTAATAAACTCTGTATAATATATTATGATATAATTGTAAAGCAACCTTATCTGTGTTTCCACTTCACGTAGAAGAATGTAAAGATTGTGCATGCGTTAGCACATGCAGTTACCGGGGGAAGATAAGGTCGCTTTATGAAAAGACGCAAATAAAGGAATAATAATAACTTGCACTTCAATTGAGGCACTGGCAATTTTTCAACGGCGTAACAAAAAGGAATAAAAATTGGAAATTCTTCTCTGTCAACACGTCTTTCATTTCAACAACCTACGTGCAAAAGTTATATACCTGAGGAACAATGCAAAAACGATCGGGAGAGGATGAAATTTTTTAAATTGGTACAAGTGAACTCATTCAAATCAATGTAATTGTCGAAGGAATGCTAGATAATCTTAAAAGTAATTAGTTTCTTTGTTTTATGTGTTAATCAAAACTTGTCCCAATGTGAAACTCAGCTTTAAAAATTTGAACGTAATACAAGACTAAGTTTATCTTTATAGTAATTGAGCTAGTATGACACCTTTCATTCCATTTATCTTTGAGAATATTTCCTGGGATATAAGTAACCTTCATTATCCTTTAATTTACGCTTTTATTTAAAAGGTTCCATACGTGCGATATTGAGGTAGAGAGGAGTCAATTCAAACGTTATGGCTCAGCCCATCTCGCATAACGATGCCCGTGATTATACGTTATCTAGTTTTACAATACCCTGCCCCGCTCAGCTCCGCACAGTATCACAAATCTTCAAATTCAAAGCCTGAACCTGCTGTTCTGTTATTTGATAATAAAAGCAGCGGATCACTTCTCCAGGAAGAACTACAATTTCAGGTTGATGATGTAACTTTGTCAATACGTTTGACACAGGAAGCTTGGCTGTTCCCAAACTTAACTTTGAAACGCACATATTCAGTTGTGTCAGATGAGCGTAAATGAATTTGAAGCGAATATTCTCACACATACGTTTCTTGTCTCAGAAAATCATTGAACTCAGATTTTCTTTTTGTTATGAAGTATACAGTTGTTGTACTACCTCTAACTCTAGACTGCGCACTCAAAGAGTTCAGAATTCTTGCCACAATTTCATCTTTGATATTAGAAGGAATGGTCGAATATCTCACAAAACTTGTAGATGTATATTGGCTAGATATGTGTGATCGACGCGTTCTGCATGCTTCACAAAATTATTTTGCCTATTTCCTTAACCAAATTTTCTTTCACACTAATGTGATATATACCATAAGTATTTAAGATTTATAGGCGCATTAAGACTACTTGCATACCTCAACCCTTTGTCGAACGCTTGTATTCGTATCAAAGATCTGTAACAATCGGCTTGATTCAATATTTGTTTACTTGAATTTCGCTTGATTATATTAATACCTGTGAGGCATGATGTGCTAAGTTGTTTACGTAAGAATTGGGTTGAATTGTGTCATCTACAACGAATATGTACAGTTATAACGGTTCACTTTATTACTTACACATATTTATAGAAGCAAAATGCAATAACAATAACAATAGATTCCCTTGTTATTATTATTATTGTATTTATCTAAAATTGTATATAAATCAAACTAACACGTACACCTCCACAGTTCTTATCCATACTACATTTTATTTGGCTTGCGAGCTGGAAGGCCGGGCTTCCAGGACGTGGTTTTAGCCTAGAAGCCCAGCAGAGTGTAGTATGTATGTAGAAACCGATTGTAACGTTTTTATATGAATTATGGTCTTAACTTTGGTAATATCTTAAAATAAATAGTTTTTATTTGGTTTTAATATTAGCAGATATTTTTGTACTGTCATTATCCACCACGTTTAATGCACATTGGGAGTTGTGGGTAAAAAAATAAATGCGGTTTTTCAACCTGAGGGGTTCTTTTTCTTAGTTTCAGTAACAAAAACGCGTAAATCTTGAGGGATGTCGAAGATATCGGCGCATCTAACAATTACTGTCGTCTCACTTCTTAACATTGACGAAAATCAGTAAAATTTAATTAAAATTGGGAGTTAATCAATTGTAATGGCAAGATATTGCAATTATACTTAATTAATTGTCCATTTAATCCATAAGCGAAAGTATTCAGCTGCTATAAGTTTTTCGAGTATGAAAGTTTACATTTGAATTAAAACTTTTACTAAATTCTGCCCAACACCAAATAAGACATGTGTGCACCTCGCTGTATCAGCGACGAATATAGAAGGATCGTAACAAAACGCCGATATAATGAATAAAATAGATATGTTTCTCGCTCTCAGTGATGTATAATAAAATATTTATAAATAAAATAATATGTAGGTGAAACTTAAGTTCCGCGTATTCTTTTTTGACTATTAAACCTCGTATATCCTTATTCTTAGTTGAGGAAGAACCAATTTTATATGAATTAAATGATCCACTAAATATAAATCAATTCAAATCAAATCGTTCCAAAAGTGGATGCGAATACACTTGGTGCGTATCTATAATTCGCGGTTGTTTAAATGCACTATTTGAGAGAGTATTTACAGTCTTAGAATGAGCTACTTCATGGTATTCGGTGCTCTGTTGGAATTTTGATTTGGTGGAAGATGCTTGTTTGAAACACGTGAAAGAATTTAGCATAAGTTTAGTTTTAAACATTTGATTTTTGACTATGTATTGCTATGAAATCAGGGGTATGGAATACAATTCAGAGTCATTTAAAACAGGTTTCAAAGCCAAATAAAGAAGTAATTGAAAGTTGAAGCGCGTACTCGGTTACCTACTTTACAGGGAATTTGTTAAGAATGACTATAAAAATGGACCATTTAGCAATAGGTGCTCAGTATAGCTAATTAATGTAACTTCATTTTATGTAATTCTAGCTTACCTGGTATATTTTATGTTTAATTATATTTTTCCCGGGATATTTCATTTTCGGGATTCTGTTTGGTAACTTTTGCTGTTTCCTCAACCTAGAATAAATAACGGTATCTTAAAGTCAGTAACTGGTATCTATTCAAATTTAATGTTGCCTGATAGCGATAGCAATCAAAGGCTAATTACTGGTAATTTAGTTTAAATTCTCATTCTGCCTGTGGCCACAAAGACCACAGTTGATATTGAACTCTTTATAACGATTTTTATGCCACACAATCAAAATATCAAAGTTCCACGAAGTGTTACTTAAAAAATATCGATTTGCGTTGAATATTAATCTTACTTTACCCTGTAAATTATCGACACTTTCCTACGAGATTCAGCAGGAATACCATTCCATGCATTGACCGATACGTGCCGGTCGAACGAAAGTCCAACCTGTACCCAGAGAATTGCCTGTCCGTGTTTAGAGGTGTCTGTCGCATCAGTCTGCAAGCTCGCAGTCAGTTAGTATTCATCAGTTGTCCCACCTAAAAAAATATTTATTAGTTTCAATTTAATATTAACCAGTATAAGATTTTATAATTATGTTCACAATAGTAATTTGTGGTGTTTTTATGACGCCTTTATTTTTAGTATTTTAGGATTTTTTTATATTAAGGGCTGTCTTCAAAAAACTGGGTGGTCTGTGATAAAATGTTATTCTTAATATCGATAACCCAGATTATAGTTTTCTTAAATTTAGTTCTGCTATTTACGGGTAGATGGTTTGAATTTTAATTAATTTTTATTTGACGTTCTTAACTTCGTTCATTTAAGTGCCAGGAAAGTTTGAACACGCATTTTTGTATTAAATAAATCGTTTTATAAACTATACTTGTTATAAACTATTATTGTTAAGAAAATGAAAATTATGCGGTTGTAGAAATTCACAATAGCGAAGGCATTGGTAATATTGTAAATTTTGTATTTACCATCGTCTAATCAGATCGCCGAATTGTAAGATCCGATTTACTTTCACTATAGAAATCCTTTTTTAAATAACAATAATGATGAGCATATAAGTATGTTACTTTTAGTTTCATAAATAACGATTTTGCTTAATTTTGTATATGCGCAAGAAACCCTTAGCTTTTTATACCGCATTTATTAATAAGCTATTAACTTCAATTAGATATAAAGAGTAATTCCCCTGGCATTGAAATGTCCAGTGGAGCATTTAATGAAAGTGCACGTTATTTTGGTCGCGTTCGGAGCACAATAGTGCAATTTGTAGGATTACAAAGATAGTAGACATAAATCATGCCATTTCGCGCGCTCCAGCCGAGGTCCGAGAATTAGGTACTGATTCCCAATTATGTGACTGAACATAATATCTCTTAATAGCCTGTAGAGCGGCCACTATCAGCAATTAAGGTCATCTTTGCAGTAGCCAGGGTAAAATTGCTCACTAACCCATTCCTAGATTAACAAGACGTTAAGCCTGGCTACTCTAAAATTGCATTCATAAAATTCGGATTAGTTTTTTATACGGCCGCATTGCAGCGGCACGGCCTCAGATTTACCTAAATAGAAATTACCCAAGTTGAGCTGAATTGAACGTATAAATAATATTTGCTTTTAATACTTGAAAGATCGATCAAAGTTCACGTAAATAAACAAAATTAACTGTTAATTCTAGTTCACCGTACTACTACAAATAGCTGATAGGAAACTATATAGCTATTTCGAAATACCTTCTTTATAAAAGAGTTAGCGTTCTTTAATAATCAAAAACGTCTGAACGTACTAGCACCTTCTATTCATCAAATGAAGAAGTTCCGCTCGAAAATAAGATTTGTGAGGCATCTTGTTTATTCGGCGCTGTTGAAAGATAGCTAATTGAAATCAAATAACGGCATTTAATTGAAAACAGCACGGTGTTGGCAAAAGCTATATAACTTAAAAGTTAATCACACTACAGAAAATAATTGCACAAGATGAACAATTAACATGCCCAATGAGATAAAGACGTACAATTACATAAGAGCAAGCAATCGGTGGGGCAATAAAGTGCAATAGTACAATACGTAAGTTCTATTAAGCATTTTACTTGAATCTGATACTAACTTACAAGACTTTTTAAGAATAATAAAGAATGAGATATACAACAATTTCAGTATTCTATCGCGAATCTGTTAGATATGTCAATTACAATTTACTTTAGGATAAACGGATAACAATGCTGTTTTAATTTAATAGGCCAATAGGAATCTATCCTTATTACTTATCAATAAGTATAATTTGGAATCAGGTGTATTTGGCTTTCAATAAAGTTTCAAGGTATTCTATATAGTGGCAGTAAAAAATTCAATTGCAACAGTATGTATCACAGATAAAAAGTTTTCTTTAAATCAAAAAAATATTTCTTTGCTCGTATTTAAAGGAACCATTTCTTTCAGTTAATAAATATATATCTTTAGTCAACACGAATCTCTTTCATTGAAATAATACCATTTTCAATTGAAAGAAATATGTATTAACTGAAGAAAATGGTTCTTTTAACTATGAGCAAAGAAATATTTCTTTGATTTAAAGAAACCTTTTTATCTTGTTATCCTTTATTTTGTTTTTTTTTTCGTATTTTATACTGTTATCATCTGTTTAGCGTTAAGTCACACATTCCACTAAATTATTTAAAAAGAAAATACATATTATTTCAATACTTCACTGCAGCGATTAAAAATGTTAAATTAGTTTGCTAATTACAGTCAAAATGATCATATATGGATACACGCAGATAGTATCTAAGTGTGAAAGTCTGATTTAATTAATTTAGGGAGAGGAATCTAAAACTACGAAAATATTATACAGGTTCATGTACACATTTTTTTTATCTTATTCTGAAATGGGGAACAAAGGATGAACATCACTAAAAATTAAAATGCGAAAGTTCGAAATATTCATGAAACACGGTTTTCTAAAGCTACTTACAGTGATAATGTTGCTCTGTGTTTCAGAACAAATGCCGGGAACATGTCTTTCTTTTTAATTTTAAACTACTGTGAAATACGATATTCTAACTATTTTACATATAATTCCAATTAATATTCAATAATTTAATTAACTTATAATTTCTTTATTTTTTTGATTCTAACAAAAATAAACACGACAATGTGTTTTAATTCACTTAGCAACCTCTCTGACATCGGGAGTGAGTGTCGTGATCAGTGACCCTTTACCCGATACGTGGCACGAGACACTTGTGGGGACACCAATATTGCTGTCAAATTAGCCTTTCAGCCGCTTGCTAAAGAAATCGGTAGTAGTTTTACCTACATAGCGCGCCCCCACAGCCCTTTGTCCAATTATTTATAGCTGGAAAAATGTAATTCTAATATATCGCTGTGTATATTGACTGCTGTTTTTGAAATTTCTGAATAAAGGAATTAGGGTTGTATATTGAGTAAAGTGTAGGTTGGTGTGTTGGCGGGCATGGTTTAACGTACAATAACAACAGGAAACTTAAATTCCTTTCCATATAAATTAAATTTAATAATCCAAATCATACTAAACAAGTGTGTATTTGAATGTTCTTCAATGTTAGTATTTTATCAGTGAGCAATAAATACTTATATATTATTGTGAAGAGTAAAATTTCTATATATCTGAAAGAAAATATATAGTGTCAAAATCTAATATTTTATATCTATTATTTTATAAAATATCAACCTTGAAATTTATTCTACAAAAACACAAAAACATATACTTATACGGTTTCCGTTTGTTTGGATATTGTTGGGCGCTCTACAAAATTCAAATAAACGGGAACCGTTAAAAAAACACTATATAACACTATTTTTAATTTTTGTTCTTTGTTTAAAATTATTATGTTGTTGAAATCAAAGGTGTGATTTTGAGTTATTTCATGTTTTTTTTAAATGCTGTAAGATTTTTATTGTATTTTGTGTCCTTTATTCTATTTTCCAAATATTGCATGCTTTCACCTATATTATACACCATTACAATTTTGACAGTCTATTTTATATACTATGTGTGATGTTTTTACTTTTTTCAATTTTTGATTAATTTTGAAATAGATTTGGTTTTGTAGTTTGTTTGTGTTTTGATAGGGCAATTTGTTAATTATATGGTTTTGAAAATTTGATTTATTTTTTCGGATAAATGTTAACATAAGGAATTTTTATGAATTTTGTAATTGTTTGAGTATTATTTATATTTTTTGTTGATTTTATTATAAAAAAGAAAAAATTCTTTATTGAATATTTTGTTTATAAGAGAATTTGGATAATTATTTTGTTCTGAATATTTTTTGCTTTGTTAATAGTATCTGATCGAAAACTGGACTTGTTAATTTTATTGCTCTGTCAGCTAAACTTATAATAACACTAACTTTTTGAGATAAAGGTTGTGAAGACTTAAAATTTAGATAACGTCCGACCATGTTGGTTTAGTATACCATTGAGTTAAAATTTTTGTTATCATTGATGAGCTTAAGGTCTAAAAGTAATGCTATTGTTTTCCTTCGATTTTCAATTGTAAATTTTAATCTTGGATGAAGGAATTAAAATTTTCAAGTAAAACTGGTATATTTTTTCTTCTAACGCGGTTATGCAATCATCTACATATCTTTTTGAAAAAATTATCTCGAATTTTATTTTATTTTAAAAATTTTTTCTTCTATATATTCTAAAACAATTTGTGCAATGATACTAGAAATTGGTGAACCCATTGCACATCCACAAAATTTGTTTATAAATTTATTTTTGTATTGGAAATATGTTTGTGTTAGTGTTAATTCTAACTGCATTAATGAATTCTGTGATAGTTATGTTTGTAAATTTTCAAGTTAATTGCCATTTTTTATGTATAATTGTTTTGCTAGGTCTAGTCCGCAAAATAATCAATTTTCAAACATATATTACAAACTTGCCTATCAAAGCACAAAACAAACTACAAAACCAAATCTTATTCAAAATTAAAATCAAAAATTGAAAGAAGTAAAACATCGCACATAGTATATTAAAATAGACTGTCAAAATTGTAATGGTGTATATATAGGTGAACCATGCAATTATTTGGAAATAGAATAAAAGGACACAAATACAATAAAAAATCTTACAGCTTTAAAAAAACATGAAAATAACTCAAAATCACACTTTGATTTCAACAACGTAACAATTTTAAAAAAGAACAAAATTAAAAACAGGTAATATACTTGAAATAATTCAAATTTATAAACATAAAAATGCAGTCAATGATAAAAACCGATATACAATATTCACAAAATATATATAATTTAATTTATAACTAAATAAAATATTTGTAAAGAACTATTTAATTACAAATTTTAAAAACAAATAATCAAAACAGCCTATTTTAAAATGGCAATCTTTAAATAAAACATAATAATATATTCAAAATCATAGTAAACACAACAATTTTTGTCATTTATTACACAAAAACATTTTATTCATAATTTTACAATTTCTACATTTATTTTTATATATCTACTTGAGAAAAGCTTTTTTAATAAGCGAAACAGTCATCGTCATCGTCGTATTCATTCACTGTTTTAATATTAAAACCTAAAAACCAAGAAAAAGGAAATCAAATATTATATATACATGGTCAAGATTTAAAGCTTTAAAATTATCTTGTTATGTTTTATTTTATTAAGTTTAGTAAACCCAACAAGTGTCGTTCAATTTACCAAGTAAACGTTATTTACGTATAAAGATTAGACGAATCAACATTGCAGTTAATTTAATGCAATTACAATATCAAGAATACCTTTTCATGCATCCGCACCTAGTTTCCGAAATGGCTGCGTTCATCAACCATTTGTTGTGTGCCAGTTCGTCAACACTGTTCCAATAAATCTGGTCTTATTCTAAGATCCACTTAGGGACTGCATTACATACCGATGCTTTATTTATTCCCCGATCCGGTTCAGTCTAGTGAATATTATTTCAGAGTTCCTGTGTTTGGATTATCTGATAGTACGCTAAAACTTCAAGGATCGTTTGGCTATTTCTGATCTGGAATTCTTTTTGATCTAATTGCATATCAGTTTTGGCTTTGAATGTCTGGTTTCTATGTTGTTCTCCACTCATCTCAGTACAAGAACATCTTGTGAGATTTGTCATAAGGAAACAGTCATCATTTCACTGCCAGGATTCGTGATGTTAGTTGTTATTCTGGCATGCACAGAAGTATTCTGGATACTTCAATTCCAGTCATTCACATCCAGTTCACATTTTAGTCTGTATGTACCCATTCCTGCACGCCCTTTCATATAAATATTCTAGGAGGGTAGATCCCTCAATACACTGGCATCGAGTCTACACGGTGTCTCTGATTCGGGTGCCGGGACATGAATATAATATCCGACGAACTAGCTAAGGAGGGCTCTAAAAGACACTTCATAGGTCCAGAACCCGTATGTGGGATTACCAAGGAGTCTGCTAAAGGGGAGATTTGAACCTCGTTAGATAAAGAAAGTACAAAGAAATGGTGGCCGACTGAAGGTCAACTCCATACTAAAGCGCTAATAGAGGATGAGGTTGCTAAATTCTCTGATAACCTACTCAGACGCAGCAAGAAAGAAGTTAAAACCATTATTGGGCTGGTAACCGGATACTGTCCCCTGAAACATGATCTATACAACACAGGTCGAGTAAGCGAACCGTGGTGCAGAAAATGCCAACTATAGGAGGAAACGAGTTTACATGTAGTCTGCACATGTGAGGAATTGAAAGTACTCAGGCAGAAACATTTTGGGAGGCATCTATTGGAGCCCTCGAGGGTTCTCAAGTTTCTACTGGGCAAGATTCTGGGCTTTATAGAGAACACCAGTTGCTCGAGTGGAAGTAGGTGATTCAGTAGGGACGGTACAATGAGCACCTAGCCTAAGTACCTGGGCTATAGGTGTCCACCCTAACTTCAAAAAAAAAAAGAAGGGTAGATTTAGCATGGTTTCTTTGGCAGCTAATAATCTTTCTGCAGCTTCAGCAATACTCAGGAAAAGTCAACCTGTGTACCTTTGCGAATTTCGTAATAACCTGCTTCTACGTAGTCTAGGTCCACAAGAGGGATAAGGACCAAGCGACAAGCACCATATCCCAACCTATTCTTCTTTGATATAGGTATAAGCACTGGATTTACAAAACTTGTGATGTATAAACCTGCATAGCTAACTAATAATTTTGAGTAAAGAAATTGCGAAACTCTATCGGGTCCATAAAGGCGCTTCTGTTACTATTCTATCTCTGCAATACTATACACCGAAGTAAAAGCCGAAATAAATGGAAAGCTACACTAAATAGGAAAAATGAGTTAAAAATACCTCTTACGAGTAATTGAAATAATTCCCGTTAATCACGTATTTCCTAACATAAAAATCAATCGTATTAGAGCAGCGCCAAATGCATCGTTAGTATGCATCTTATTATAATTACTTCGCTTGATATATTATCTAAAGTTGATTCCACTTTCGGAGCTGTTAATTTTCACAAGCTATGTCGGCCAAATCCAATTGCGTGCCGAGTCCATTACTGATGCAGAATGCGCTTCAAGTAACGACATTAATACGCTTTCCGGTAATAATCAAGTTTTGGTTAATCACACTGTCAGATAGTCGAGTAATGGGTAATCACAGTTAATTGTAGCGAGCTCAGCTTTAATTATATGTTCTTGTCGCGAAATTGGAACATGCAGATCTGCAATTTTAGTTCAACGATGTGTGGGGGATATGTAGTGTTTTAACTTTCGAATAATTAATTTGCTCAACAAATTTTGTTGTTTAAATAAAATTTCATAGTACTTTAAACGAAGATTCAGGCAGCTGATATTATCAGAATATTAGAATGTTAGCGCAACATCGAATATTGTTGTACTAAAGAAAAAATAATGCTATGTGTTGGAAAGTATGCAATTAAATGGCACAAATTGGTATATTTATTAAAGCAATATTGGAACATAAGTTCATGATCTTTGGATACAAAAATCTTGACCAAAATGTAATCCAGAAGTTGGTTTTTTAAAATGTTTAAAGTCATCAAACCGGTTAACAATTTAAATATTATAGTACCTAATAAATAGTAAAAAAAATATTACTTATGGTAATGTAAATTCTAAGAAACAATGGTGTGAATAAATAAAACAAAATGAATGAAAAATGTACATAAACTTAAACAAAGTGTCAAGCAACCATAAAGTTGGGCTACCCTAGTGAACGACCTGATCGGAAAGGGATTTCCCTACCTAAAGTGTGGTGGCGATTTTACAATAGCCAGTTGAAGGCGGTTTCCAAAGGTTCTGGTGGAGCGCATGCAAACCGTTTTAAATGTGGTTGACAAATGGTGTAAACAAGAGCTATTATCAGTCTATGCTCAGAAAACAAAACTTGTCACGTTCACAAGAACAAGAACGCTAGGAATCCTACAACCATTAGTGATAAGAAGCGAAAGGATACCATATGTCAAAGAGGCGAAATATCTGGGGGTATGGTTTAATCAAAGACATACATAGAACCCATATATCCAGAAAACAACCAACAAAGCCACCATCGCCCTAGGTAGGTGCAGGTGGCTGTGTGGAAGGAATTGGGGACTTAGCTCCAAGATGACCCTGGTTATACACAAGGGTAATTAGAACCATGATAACGTACGGAGTTGTAGTATGGTGGCCAAAGGTGTGGCAGGTGTGGCCAAAACGATAAATGGCGTACAAAGACTGGAGTGTCTGTGTGCCACGGAGACAATGAGATATTGGGATTTTTTCATTTTTGTGTTTAAGAACCATATCTGGAGCACGATGTGTCCTGAAAAAAAATATATTATAAGTATGTTATATTATAAATACCTATTATATTAAGTTAATACAAAATACTTGTTATACGTCCGGTATTTTATAATAGAATAGATAGAGACATATACCGAAATTAATACTCTGATCACAATTACAATTACCTTAATGCTAATCACTAAAATACGGTTGTATAGTACAAAGATGTTCATTAGATATTTAGATAGGTGTACCTTAAATTATTCAATATCTTTACAATCCTTTATATGTGTTGATAGTCGGTAGTATACAGATATTCACAAGCATCTGAGCATTCTTAGCAATAAAATACAAAAATAGCGGATTGCACTCGCATATTTAGAATTATATACAACGACAGGAGCCACATCGCAACACCTTATATTCATATTCTATCAGAATCTCAGATAGGTAAAGCACGGCAATGATATCACAACATCATCTTAGTTTAGTTAAGTTTGAATGGACAAAAGAAAGATCATCCTATGGAACCATTTATATTTGAAAAAACGTTATATGAAAGAAGGATACTTGAACCCACTTTGGACGTACGTACTGCTGTGTACTGATTGTATTTGAAAATGCAAAATGAATATTAAAAATGAAAAATTAAATTAGCTAGCTTAACGGATAAAAATTATTAAAAGGCGCAATAAAAAAAAAAAAGTGAAATATCATTTGCAGAAAAAAACCATGAACAGAGGGTTCTGGTCTAAATCAAAAACTGATTCTAAATTACAATAGGACAATGCTAAATCCTATATCAAACAATAGAATAACTTGTCCAGGAAGATAGTCCAATATCTTTAAAATCAAACCACGTGGTATCAAATTAAAATAAAATAAAAATGA
Organism: Protaetia brevitarsis; assembly: GCA_004143645.1. Classification (NCBI taxonomy): domain Eukaryota; kingdom Metazoa; phylum Arthropoda; class Insecta; order Coleoptera; family Scarabaeidae; genus Protaetia; species Protaetia brevitarsis. The sequence continues at coordinate 17,161 of RXPK01004013.1, read as the reverse complement.
AACAGCAAACTAGAAAACCATAAATGAACTCTTTAAAATTATAATGAGAGAAAAAAACTAGAATTTATCTTCCTGCACGAAATAATAAATGATCATATACCTAAAATGTGTACACAACAATATAATAACAATTATTATTAAGCGAGCTCCTTGATGGACGAAATAAAACAAATATAAGCGAAACAAATCTCAATATCAAAAGTATTAATAAAATGGCAGCAAACGCTCTCGTCTATCTCGGAACTAACTCTTACAATCTCGACCGCTGCGTACAACGAAACCGCAACGATCAGTCCGCCAACGGACAAAATCTCAAAACATAATAACATAAACTATACAAGCGAACGCAAGACATTTAAATGAATGAAATTAATTTAAAACAACTGAACACTTAAATAAATAAATTAACCCATTAACTCATTAACTAAATCTTATATAAAAATAAAATCTATATGTGTGAAAATTCGCTCGAAACATTGACAAAGGCTGAACGGAGTAAACATGACAAAATCTAAGCAACTTAAAAAAAAACTCTCGCGAAAACAAGGTGTTCGTCCACAGCAGTACCTAACTTCCTAGATGGGAATATTGAATTAGACCAATTGACTGCAGCAATTATATATGATGAAAAACTTAATCCAGGAACTCCAATTAAGATATTTATAAGTCCCAAACCGTCAAATTAGAAATGGCGGTGTTAAATTCACGGCGAAAACTGGTCTTCAGCATACGTTTCCAGTTGCAATTTTTTCATTGGGAAAAATAAGCTTTTTCGCTGTTTAAAAAAAAAATCGATTGCCATTTGTTCTAGATGTATTTTCTTTTCGGATTCATAACTAAAAATTCGGCAACTTTGCAAAGTTTAAACCTATGATTTATCTCTAGCAAGATGTGCATCGTGCAGGTCGAAAATGAATCAATCGTACTTTAAGCTTCACTTACGTTTATGTATAGCTTTGAACTGAAAATACAATGTTCGTGTTTTACTATATTTTTACTTTATTTGTTAGAAATTACTTTATCGATGTCAATTTATAGATTTATTTAATTTTATTTGGTGGCTAGGTACAGATCTGATCTTTTCTTTATACCGTTAATACCATTATCGCACTATTTAACATAGCAAAATTATTTTACATAAACCGATTTGTTCCTTTGTAAATAAATTTAGTGACCTGTGTAGTAAACTTCTTCTCTAGCAGATCCGTTAATGACTTCTCGGCTCCCAAACAAAATGGTTTTCAACGTTGATTTAGTATAGCTGGTGTTTTCTTGTAATCACAGAGTGGATTGCACCGTGCATCGCAGCCTGGATTATTTCCAGATCAGGTTCAGATTCAGCCAACTTGCTGACTGCTATTCCCGTAAACTCAGGCACTCACAAAGTAACCTTCTTGGGTTTGACCGAGGCTCTTAAGTTTCCCAGCCAATCTCGAACCAGCCTGGGTGTTAAACTAACACCTAGACAGCCGCGATCGTTGTCCATACTATCTACTGGGCTTCCGGGCTGGAATCCTGACCTGGATCTTCCTCTAGCCGGCGTTTCATCCACACTCACAAGGGACATATTCAGCGTTGCTGCTACTACTATTGACCTGAAACTGAAAGATCAATACATGGGGACGGGTTTATACAAAGATAACGGTTACGGATCAGTTAGTCGTGATGGTTACGGTTCAGAGGACTGTGACGGTTGTGATTGGGTCGTTTGGGTAAGAGGAGGTAATTCCAGATGTTATATAGGAAATAACCGTCCTCATGGTTCAGGTTATTTAGATGTTAGGTGGTGATGGATTTCTACCAATTCTCGGATTTTACGTCTGCAGTGGTGATGATTACTGGATAGGATTTGGACGAAGTTAAATTGAATTTAGTGGCCGGTTTCCAGCCTATGCTCAGCAAGTGCAGAGCCAACGCTCATGCTCTGCGACAGCGGCGGTTATTACCACGAACAAGTCTCTTCCCTGTTGTCAACATTTTCATGGGGGCATTTGAACAATAAATTCTAACCTCTAACCAAATACTAGGTCTGTGGGATTTAGGGTGTGTAATGTCCCTTTTTCCTGCTTTTGGTATGAAGGTGATTTTGGCCTTCGCCAAGATTCTGGAATATAGCCCAACTCCAAAGTAGTTATTCAGCTTATTCAGATTATGCGGAGAAGGATTTCGTCCTACCCTTTCTGCAGTAAGTCTGAAAGAATCCCGTCTATACCCGGTGTTTTAAAAGGCCCAAAGGTATTTATAGCCCATTTTAACCGTTCGCTGCTACGTATGTGTCTGGCCAATGTAGTAGCTTCTTTAGTTGGCCTTTTATATTGTTCGGAAAGATTTTACAAGGTACCCACTTTGTTTTCAGGAAAGTGAGTCTCTAGAAGAAGAGCTCTTTCTTCTTCACTTTCAGTGACGCTTTCGTCTGGCTTTCTTAATATCATTCCTGTATCGATTCTGCCCTTCGCAATTACTTTGTGAAGTCGTGAAGCGGTAGGTGTTGAATCGATTTCCTCACAAAACTTTCTAAAGCTGTCTCTTTTCGCTTTCTTATAGGTTTGTTGTAGGAGATAAGCTTCTCGGTATAGCTCTGCCAGTGTCCGTTGCGCTTGGCCTCGTTAAAGAGTTTCCACATATCGGATCTTAATTTTGACAGATGATTGTTCCACCAAGGTGCGTCCCCACACTTTTTACTCTGCTGAATAGAGCAACTCGATTCGCGTGGCTCGAGTATTAGCCTTGTTCACCTCTTTGAGGTCGTTTTCCAGATCCAAATGATGCCTAGCACCTGCGGATTGAATGACGTTTAGATCGCTACAGATTGGTTCTGTAGTTGTCCCAATCGGTTTTTCTTGGATTCCTCCGGAGTGGTGGCTCGGGAGTCTTCGTCTCTAGTTTGAACATAATCATCCTGTAATCAGAGAGAGAAGCTTCACTTGATACCCTCCAGTCTTTCAGCAAATCCTTTCGGATAAATATATTTAGTTTGATATGTAGCAGTTCCTCTCTTACCCTTGTTACAAACCTGGGGGTATCCCCAATATTGTTACGAGTAGGTTATTAGAGAGAATATACCCTAAAATTTGCTCACCTCTCTGATTGGTGTCCTTGCTTCCTCAAACTGTATTATGTGCGTTGGCGTCGCATCCAATGAGTAGTGATAATCTCCTCTTCTGGCAGTGATCTACTAACATCTGCAACTCGGTGGGTGGTACAAGCCCATCTTCATCGAAGTAGCATGAAGCTGTTACGATTTCTATCCCTCAACATCCCATTAACCTGAACCGCGAAGACGGTTACTTAGGGCCGCTTGACTGTCTAATAAATCAACTCAGTCCTGGGTTTGTTTTTCCAACGTCATATTCTGTATGATTTAGGTTTTCGTAAGAAGGTTATATACAAACTCCACAATCTGGGCTTTTATTTCCCCGCTAATTCTAACCAATTTCATAACGTGAAACACAAAGTCAACTTGTAGATTTTAGTTTTTGAGTATCACTCATTGTAAATTGTGCGGAAATACCTGCAAAACTGTTAGGTAGCGGAATAGTAGTTTCTCCATTTCTTTTTTAAGTAAGAAACCTCCTTAAATATAAAATTATGTGTGGATATACGTTGTAAGTACATTTACCTAAAACAAATATGATGTAGGCTATTGGATGCTATCAATACAGCAACTACGTCTGTAGGTAGATATAGAGGTGTTATATCACTTAATTGCTAATTAATTCTATCAATAGAGTAATCAATATTTGAACGATTAAGTTCCCGCTAAGCATATTCATTTTGCATTTACATAATTCGAACATACCTCCAATTATTATATCCCCTAAATGTTAATTTAAATCACCCATTATCTATTCATCGATATTTGTTTTGTCAAAATATAATTCTATTATGTAAATGGAATTGATATGGAGATTTGAATCTGACATATTTATTAGTTCGATTGTGTTAAACCCATCCACAATAAACGCATTATATAGTTATGTATGTACCTCATATGTAAATCGTTGCACGGTATGTGGACATGAAAAATGTATTGTGAAGATACACAAAATATAATTGTTATTTGGGTAATATGTATTTTATTATAAATTATAAAAATTGGCAGTTACATTTAAATCTAAAATTAAATTCGAAATCAAAGTGTTATTCGTAACATCAGAGATGTAATTTATTTATATGTCGGTTTTAATATTATAGCAGTTCTAAATTTAATCAAATTGTAAATTTAGCACCGCATCCAAAATTCAATCGAATATTTGCTTCACGCTTGTAAAGATATTTCATTTGCAAAATGTATAGGATGGCTTGTACTGCAATAGTTATCGGTGATCGATTCTGTCCTGAACTTTTTGCCGGTGTTTGATGCATAAATTTAATACCATCATGATAATAAATAAAATAATAAATAAATAAATAAATAAATAAATAAATAAATAAATAAATAAATAAATAAATAAAAAACAGTAATTAGAAGCTTCACAAATGCAAAACATTTAAAGACAAGGTACTTAAGATCTCGTACAGCCTAAGCACTTATATGGTTGTCAGGCACCCTTGCTCTACCAAATTTCTCCACTAAATTATTATCATGACTCCGGAAAAAATCCATTTGTCATAATTGACAGGATAATAATGAATGTTAATCCATAATAAATACCATAAGATAAGTCAAATAATAAAAAGGCAGTTCACAAGAGAAAGCAACAACAACAGATTTTCTTAACAAATGATGCCAATAGCATTTAATATAATCCTTCGAATCACCGAACAGCTGTTAACCTGAAAATTCAAATTCGAAGATAGAAGTAACGAAATCTTTTAGTGACCGAATCATCCGACTTTAAGATACGGCTCCTTATTAATTTTGAAAATATCTCCGAAACTAGAACAGTTTTTTTTTGAGTAGATAAAAGGAAGCAAAACCGTGTAGCATTGTTTTAGTTAAACAGAGGCTGCTGTCTGCCGCTGGGTAGACAACATCTTTTTTATTAAATGATTTGCTTCTGTTTGTGCATTCAGAAATTCAACTGTTGCTAAGAAAGTATTAAAATCATAAAGCGAGAAGACCCAAGTAACATAAGGGCAACAAAAACAGCACCTAATGAGAAAACCAAACAGACACTCCGAAAATTATAATCTTCTTCTCTCAGAAATCTGATTAATCACTTTCAACAACAAATGAAAAAAATAATAACGGTCATGCCTGTTTTATTTGTAAGAATCTTCTTAACAATTTCAAGGAATAAGCATGGAGTAGGCATATAAGATATAGTTTGCGCGCTCGCGAAAATTGGTGGTCATCGGAGAAGGTTCGCCTGCGATAACCCCAAATCGTTCTACTTTGAAGGTTTGATAGAACACGTCGAAACTGGTTGCACTAACAAACACTGTAGCATATAATAAAAGAATTAGGAAGTACTTGATATATATTCGTCTACTTGATATTCACTTCATCACTTATAACTCTCTTTATACCTTAACGTCTTCTTATTATTCTTATTATTGTGTGCATTCTATTCTACTAAACAAAAACTACTTAATTAATTCGTTTATATATCTATTTAGAAGGTGCTTTTTAACATTTGTTTTAAAATTTGAGAATTTCTGGTAAACCTTAGATCGTAAATTATCATTATATAAATATGCTGTGATGCCGTGATAGCACACAACCCGGATTAAAAAACAATTTAAATGTAATGCTTTAATTAAATCAAGTATGGGCAACCTTTGACATGTTGTGGGCCAAACTTTAGTGTGCACATACTTTCGCGGGCCACGTTTAACAGTAGTGCATTTTAAACTAGTGTTTTAAAGTAGTATTCATAATTTTTAGCGATAGATATCAGACATGAAATAATACGACAATGTTATTATAATGCAATTTATTAAAATAAGAAAATGAAATGAAAAAATAGATACAATATTATAATTAAATCGTGATAAATATTTTTTTTAATTGGGCTTTTCAAAATGTCTCGTGGGCCGGATCAAATCTTACAGTGGGCCGGATCCGGCCCGCGAACCGGAAGTTGCCCACATATGAATTAAATTATTAAAATCCAATTTTAATCATCCTAGTGTAACCTACATTATCAATTTTAAATCACAAGTGTACTCTCTCCAATGCTACATGGCATGTGGGGGAGAAATTCTGACTGCAATAGCTTAGACGACGCTCCGATGTTAAAAAAAAAAAAACTGAACGGCAGATGCCTGCCTTTTATCTTTAGTATAGCCGAGGATGCTATGGGATACTGTTGTTCTTTGTCTTCTAGTCGGATAGTCAATGTTAATGTGGTTAATTTAAATGAAAATTGTGTGGAAGTAGTCGAGGCACATCCGTCTCTCACAGAAGTTGGCTAGTGAATGATTCGAATTACAAAAAATCGAACAGACATAGAGTGCGATTGTTTTCGCAAGAGCGCAACTAATATTCATCAAATGAGAATACCCATGTGACCAAATGAAACTATGAGATGTTTAAACTAAGTTCAAATAAACAATTATTGCAAACTTCTGGAATCACCTTACATTAATTATAAAACAAAGGTATGTGTGTGCACAATTAAAAATCATTTATTAGAATTTACAATACATATTACTACTTTAATTAAAAATTTAAAAATATTAACTGTGCAGGGAGTATGCAACCTCGCATACGTCAATTTTTGACCAAACCGAATCCCAGCAATTTTCCCTGTCTTCCTATTAATATATCAGTGAACTTAGATTACAAATACATCTAAAAAAAATATGATTTAAGCAGAATAAATACACTGTAAAAAAATGTTCTTTCGAACTGAAATCGATTCAACATTGATCTGTCAAAATCTCTTCTAAAATTTGATTTAGATCTGTAGAAGTCTCTCTACCAATCATCTTTACTTCATGAAGGGAAATTTATGAAGGAAAATGTCCTTGAAGAACTTGCCAAATGCAGAGATCTTCTACATCACCTGGAAATCGTCTGGCTGTTTACTAAGACATTTTATATCCTTTTCTTCATTATATCCCTTTTAGGGTGAGTTTCTCACTTTAAAGCTTTAACATTACTTTAAATTAAAGTTCCCATAAGTAATGCACAGACTTTTGTGAAAGTGCTAAAGTGACATTTATTATGAAACTGGCCCTTAAATAAATAAAAGTAAAGCTAATAACAGTACAATTAAATATTGTTTTTTTAATTTATTTACCATACTATTTGTGCTACAAAAACTGATTCATCAATTGTTGCCCTAAATAACTATTAAATACTTAATCTGGCATGAATAAAATGAAGTAAGTTCAAGAGAGTAATGCTTATAGAAATATTTGAATCAACGCCAGAAAAGTATTACCTTCAGAGAACTCGCGAGGATTTTAACATTCCGGGAATGTTAACGGTAATTAAAACCTTTGAAGAATTCCATGAATTAAAACTTGCGATAATGGAACTACTAAAGTCGAAATCAGTGTAACGTAAAATAATAGTAATTTAACCTGGAATTAAGTAGGCCGGGTGTCCTCTAACTACTTCCAAAACTGTTACCGTTAAATTAACAGTGCAACCAAACATTCACTGAATTAGCTATTCAAGCCCCGGCAATTATTACAACAGTTAAAATTCTACTCGCCGTTATCATTAAGACATTTTCGTATGTTCACCGCGATGCTCAAAATTTCATTTCCCCCGTTTGCCTAACAAATTTGCATAGTGGCGAAGCCGTAAATACGATGAATTTAATTGAATCCGCCGAGTATATTGTAAAGCAATTCTGTCTGGTTGTTTGCGTATTAGAATTTCAAATTCAGCCGAAATTTTCTTTATCGAATATATGCGGGAACGTGAACACATATTTCCCTTGCTCTTTTCCTTTGACATGAATTCCCCTCCTTGGCTTAAATTATTAGCCCTGTTTCCACGTCGAAAATTTAACAATACTGTCGAGTTTAACTCGGCCTATATTTGGTAATCGTTATAAGGGTTCTGACGTCTTTGTTTCTGATATTATAGAGGAATTATATTATATCATATTTGTTATGGATGTGCCTATTTAATTTAACAACTGGTGGTATATTACATTTAGTATATTACGTTTACTCTACCGTCAATGATGTTTGGCACAGTTATGTTCTCTTCTCGATGTATTTATTCCTTTTGTTATCATACAAGTAGTTGTAGGACAGAAAAGTCGCCTAAGAGAAAGCTTTGACTGTAATTAGCAGTAGTCGATAGTCTACTGAATATTGTAATTACGAATCACTAAAACTGTTCAGTTAACTGATACGTCGGGCACAGCACAATCATGAAATAGGTGCAATGTTAACTACTAAATTAGATTTGTGCCCATAAAGGCGACCCTTTTAGATATACTCTGATCCCCTATATTCTAGAAGACGCTCTCTAATTTTGCTTTTTAAGCTTATCAATTTCGAGAACAGCTGTTTTATGCAGATATCTGCTCTAAAATGTTTCCAGCAGTAGAAATATTGTCAAATTATTGCATTGCACAAAACAAGAATTAAAACTTCCTCCTCATTTTGTGCAAAATCTAAAATAGCATCCTCTGCCAGCCGTACGGCTTCCATTTGCCAATTTAGTTTTAGTTAGTTTAGCTTACTAAAAAAGATCCTATAGAGAATCATTAGAGTTAAGACCTGATATGGTATACTGATGACTGATTATAGGCTCATGATCACTTATGCATCTTTGTGATGTGTACGTCTAGTATAACATATGGGGTTTTTTATGGGTTCTTAAAGCCAACATTAGTGGTTTCTCCTTCCTGGTTCTAATCCCTTAAAGCTGCCGATCTCAAGTTAGCTTGGAGTCAGTCTGACACCAAGATATTTCACTGCCTTTGGCAGCTTTATTGCTTCAATACGGAATTTCGAGGGTCAAGAGCATCAAGCGTAGACGATATTATGGTCGTTTTGGAGGAACAGATATTTCGACCTTCCTCGTCGGTCCATGTTTGTACAACTTGTAGAGCGTTCTGCATTTTGCCTCGCGAATTTACCAGAATAACAAGATTATCTGGATACCTCAAAGTCTCATGCTTTCATTGTGCAAATTATATCAGGTAATAATGCAAATAATTTATGTATTAAGTAATTCATGTTGATTGTTCAAAATATTTCTTACAGGTAAGTTTCAAAATGCATCGAAATAGAATGCACAAAAAGATCCTACTCTTTGGGAGATGCGAGGGTACAGTGACCGCAAAACTTCAATACGAGGATTTGGTTGTTAATGAACCAAATATAGTAGCACGCATCAATTGTGACTTGTTAGAAACATTTGGTCTTGGTGGTTGGGATCTGTTGTTGTATAAATTAATATATTGTAGTGGTGCTGTAAAACTATAGATATGTTCAAATCATACTTGAGGGGTCGTATATAGAATTAATTTATTTAGATATGGTATAGTACATAGTTTTGACAAGGAAGTCAACAGATCTATGTTGCTACTGTACACTACATATTATAACGTGTCGTTTATAGGGAAATATATTTTTAATAGTCAACTTAAGTGTAGAATTACTCTTTATAAATTTTAATATCCGTCAATTGATTTTCCTTTATTTTTTTTCGGTAGCATTACAACACCTTTATATTGGTTGGTGTGGTCGATAATAGACCATTTCATGGTATCTTTCAGGCACCAAACACTGTATGCATTTTATCGTTCGTCATTTTTTTTATGATCTTTTATTATGCATCTTACAAATATACGTGTAATATTGTCAAAGAAGCTCGGATGTTTATGTACTATTGGGATATATTTTTTGAAAAATTATATATTTCCATTTTTAGATAAATTTCTTATGAATTCAATAAAAAAATAAAGTATTGTTGCTTTATTTTACATTATTTGAAAAGATAACAATTGGCAATCGATAATACATAATTAAACAGAACGAGAAAAGAAAAGAGCATTGATCGAAAGATTGTAGCGATATGATTAAGTGTCATGCGTTGAAATTGGTATAACGCACATCTCTTTTAAAAATTATTCCCGTACAGGTTATATATACACTTATTTCCTATCTTAAATTAAACTGCAGCCTGTGCATTATACACTTTTTGAATAAATCGCCACACTCTCACAAATTTACAACACAACTTTATGAGCGTGTAAGTGTATTTGTTTGTTATTTTTTGCTATATCTGGGTTTATATTAGAAATTTAACTATAAATTTCGAATATAAGCTTATAAATCTTCTATTCTATTCTAAATACAGTGTCATTCCTATTAAGTGAACTGTCAGATCTCACAATCGTGCTCTCATTTAAATCCTTTGTTTAAAACACGTCGATTCGAAGAAGCATTCCACTAAAGAAGACTGCAGTAGATAAACTACATACATATCCACCGTAAGAAAAATAACTTGTCGAAGAATGTTCGTCGGACATACCGTAGAATTTTCAATTCGAATAAGTTCTCGTTCCATTCTACTTTGAAGATTCGAGAAACGTTCTCGATTTCGCCCTATATAATCCCGACGTTTTACTGTTGCCGAGTTGCCGCATATCTCAGTTGCATTTGGTCGCCCCGAACAAAACGAAGAGGAAAATATTCAATCTTTGTTAGCGTTTGAATTATCCGAAATCCGATCAGGAGAATCAGAGATAAATTCTCCTTACGTTGGGCTGATTACTCCTTCTTTCGAACTTGTAAGATAAGGTACTGTTCCTCGTTTATTTACGGATATTTATTTTGTTTTAACAGAACTACACGATACGTCTCTTCAGCAAGAAAGGCATTTTTTTTCTGCGCTTACCTGCGAGTTAACTGCGTATGGTATTACAAAGGTTCCAGCTAACATCAATACTTTTTTAATAAAGGGTTTCTCCTACCTTTTACAAAATTGCCAAAGGTATCTTCGAGTTTTATAGAAAAATATAGGTTTAGTAAGAGTTTTTAATAAGAATTACCTATACTTCTGCCCTATGGCACATCCCTGTGGTATTATTACTTTTCTTCTTCACCACAAACAGGTATTTGTTACAAAAAATATTGCGTACACAGTCCTAAATGTGTTATTTAATTCTATTATAGCCAACCATGTGCTCTTTCTTCATCATGAAAGATATATTTTCTAGAGATATTTACACTTCTTTAAAAATAAGCTCAATTTAAGATGGAGTTATAAAATATACCTACATACAGATATTACTAAATGAAGAACAACAGATATAATAGTAGAGTTATCGATATAAATGCTTACTTAAATGTAACTTGAACAAAAATAAAGATTGTAGAACAATCATTACACTATGGATTAAAACAAACATTTAATAATAATATTAATAGCAATAGTAATAATAATATGTTTACCCAACAGATTGATCCAAATAAAGGGCAAAAGATACAGTTCTTATAGTTTTATAAAAATACAGATAAAAGAATGAAAATAAAAGAGTACTTAAGCTCAGTTTCAACACTAACATAGAAAAAAAAAACATATGTAATGTACAAAAGAAAAATTAATAAATTATGACAACTGCTTCATTGCTATTGACAATATTTCCTGCAGAGGTGTAAAATGTATGTCACAGAACGATAATATTAAATTAAAGGTGCGTGACATTGACACTATAAGGGAATTCAGGGAAGAGTTTAAACGTGTATAAGGTGCATAGAACGTGCATGTGGACCTTGGCGAGCAACGAGAAACAAAGAATTGAATGCGAGGTAAAACGTAAGAAGCATCAGTATTGTTATTTACCAGAAACTTAATTGACTGTAATTGTCGTCTAACTTCCAACGAGTCAACATGGAATTGCTGCAGTTGAAGCTGGTAGTCTGGAAGAGTTAAATGGATTCCAAATCAAAGAACCATATTCCAACCTAAATCTGAAAAATAAGTAAAGTAATCTAATTGTGTCAGGACGCAAAAGAGGGCTACATGAGGAAGAAAATTAATATAATGGCTGACAGCCAGGCTGTCATCAAGGCAGTCTCGAACCCTTTAACTAAGTCAAAAATAAATGCAGATTGCAAACAATCCTTCCCAAACACAAGCCGAGTTAGCGAACCGTGGTACAGGAGGAAACGAGTTTACATGTAATCTGCACATGTGAGGAATTGAAGGTAAACAGGCAGACATATTTCGGGAGAAATATATTGGAGCCCTCGAAGCTCGAAGGTTCTCAAGTTCCCAATGGGCAAGATACTGGGTTTTATAGAGAACACCAATCTGGTCGAGTGGAAATATTATATATTGATTATATATATATATATATAGGTAATTGTTCGTTGTGGCACCAAATTCACATATATATATAGGCGAAGTGGCACCTATATATACGTTGTGGCACCAAATCGTGGTGCCAGAACGTTTTATCGTATATTTAGGCTACTAAGGACCTTGCTATTCTTCTCACCAAATTTCAGAAAGGCGCCATCTGGACCCTTTATCTATAAAAACTCGATTTTAGTGGAACTATATATTCTGCAGAGGGCGCGCCAGTCGCAAAAACAGAACTGTACGTTGTGGCACCGTGAATTTTTTCGTGGTTTTGATACCATGTGGCACCATGATACAACGACTAGAAGATAGGATATTGCCTATGGTAGGCGGGGCTAACTTGGCGCGAAAACGTAGGCAATTGAGATTTCAAATTAGCGCATTAGGAAATACTGATTAATGAAGCCAATTAAAGGTCTATGGTGAAAATCAAAGTATTTTCTTCTTTTATAACAATAACAATTGTTACTATTTATATTTGAAGAACACTATTACAACGTTACCTATGAAACAAGTGTTCGAATAAGGTGAAATAACATTATTTTTAAAAAGCGTGGGAGTTTCCTCATAATTTGTTCGAAAATGATTCTTTAAGGTTTCAATTCCCTAATAGAATTCAGTTATTTTGAAGAAGGTATGAAAATTGCGTTATAATATTAAAGTTTATTAGAATAAGGTATAAAATTGTATGGGTTTTGCGATTCATTCTATAAAACTACTTCTTGATGGCCTCAATACTTCCTTATTTATCTATGGCTTCTTCAGAAGGTAATAATTTGATATAAATTAAATTATTTTAATTTAGAAGTGATAATTAGAGCAAAAAAAAATATTGACAACATTGTGGTTAAAGAATTCTGTTTATGTCACTGACACAAACAAAAGCAGCTCTAGTAGATGCCTAGTAATACGTCAGTCATCTAGTTGTTTACAGAAAACCGCTATATTTTAGTGACATGTACTTTAAAGTTTCACTTATAATTCGAAGTGTTTGTAAGTTAAATCTCCTTATTCTAATCTAAATTGCCGAAGTGGTACGTTTAGTATTCCATATAATAATTACAACAATTAGTGATTTATTTGCAGAAACTATAGCTAGACGTGGTCCGATATGATCAGGTCAAAAAAAAATACTAAAATTAGTTTTAAATAATTTTCGTTTTTTTTTTTGCTTGTGTTAAAAAATATTTCATTGTTTTGCAGATCAAATATTATTATACGTAATGATATGAATATAATAATTCTATAATTACGTTTAATTTCGAATTTATTAACCTGTTTATTTGTTAGCTCAGTGACATAGGAACATCCATTCACTCCGGGCTACAAGGCATTTTACTTATTCGAGACAATTGTTTCGGGAACACGTGGGCTCCCATTATCAACCGAAGACCGATAGCGGGACTCACGTGTTCCTGAAACAATTTTTAAATTAAACGAATTTATAAAATATCGTGTAGTGCGAAGTGATTGGATGTTTATGTGCCTATTACTACGCTACAGTCTTTGTGATACCTTTGCGTATGATAGTTTATTTCAGATTGATTAGAGAAAATAAAAGTTGTGTATATATCTGAGCGACTGAGTAATTTATTTTTTAATTATTTACTTAATCTAAGGGTTAGTAGAGATGGTATGGTGATAGAAAAGTTTATGTTGTCAATACATTATGGCTTGTTTTCAATATACAGGCAGTTCAAATTTCACTAAATTCCATTGGTCACATAATATTTTTTGTTTGCACAAGAACATGGAAACGCATTTACTGACATTTATAACTGAAACGCCTATATTTCTTTTTCTACTTTTCCTGTTGTGAACAGGAGAGGACTGCATGTCTAATTTCAATTCGTCTTCTAACGACAGTGGCACCATCAACGAAGACATCCATTTAAGTTGCTTGCAGGCGATTACTACAAGGCAATAGTATAAACAATCTCGAATTTGCACTGATACTGTTTAAATGATATAAACTCCAGTAATTCAAAAATGGCTTATTTAAATGTATGCCTATATTCGAAATCAGTGAAAAGAAGTCTTTCGTGTTATGTAATAATATACTCGGTATATTTAAAAAATCAAGTTGTTTTGTTGATTTGTTTATCAATTTATGAGATAAATCAAGATTGAAAATTGTAAAAGATAAAAAATACGATAATTTTTGTATTTAAAGTGTTTTCCTGTCTTAACTAATATCAGATAGAAGGGCTATTACAATGATCTAATTTCTCCGTAACATTTTCGTATTTTGGACGATATAACACGAACTTCAATCATTGCAATGACCCCGCCGGTGAGGTATGCACCAGCCACCGCTGAACATCAATATTACCTGTAGATAGGATTCACAATTTAAACAGGGTTACTTTTTAATTAGTGTTAAGAAGTGTGTTTTCAATTTAACCAAATAAACTTAAATTTTTAGTGAGTAATATTATCCGTTATTATTTCAACACTAAAATACAATACATTCCGTAATGACAATAAAACCGTTTCTTGGGGTTAAATGTAGTCACAATAGTATTCTATCATAACTTCATAAATTGCTTTCTCTTCGATTAAATTATCGCTCTAATACACGGTGCCAAAACGTATATACAGATTATGAATATATAGGGTGCTATTTGTTCACCTTAAATGTGAAAAATACCGGGTGCGAGAACGTCAATTTATATTTTGGTGCCACAGCGTGATTTTACGCGTTATATATATATATATATATATATATATATATAAATCAATAACTCCTTCTACCTCAATTAAGGTGTAGGAGTATTTCTTTTCTTTTCAACCATGGCCGAACCTCTTCCATTCTCTCCTATTTTCTGTCATCTTCCTCGCTTCTACCCATTCTTTGTTTCTTTTCTGTAATATTTTTCCTATCACATCGTCCCAAGTTTCCTGCCTCCCATATCTTTCTTACTGGCCTCGATGCTTCCATTCTCAATAGATGTCCCCACCATTCTAACTGCTTTTCTTCTATAAATTCTAGAGTCGATTTTATGTTTAGGTCTTTTCTTATATCTATGCTTCTGATTTTGTCTCTCTTCGTAACTCCTCGAACTCTTCTCAGGAACTTCATTTCTGCTGCTTGTATCTTACTTTTTTGTTTTTCACTTAGTATCCATGATTCGCAGCCGTAAGTTAGTACGGGTCTAATAATTGATTTAAATACTCGTACTTTAATTTTGGTTTTTTGTGATATTGCTTTTTTATTTATGAATTTATTTTGCATAATATAGTACAAATTCATTGTTTTCTCAACCCTTTCATTTATTTCTCCTTCTTATGTTCCATTTTCGTCTAGTGTTACTCCTAGATCAGTGACTATCTAAAGAAGACAAACCAAGCTTATGGGAAAAGTGTTGCGCTTAAAAACAGCAGTTTGGCGGTCAGATCCAGATGTCGCTAGTATCTCCACCGCCAAAAGTGGTGGGGTAGTTTGACTGTTTAGCGAGAATAAGAACCAAAATTTAAATTATATAAATTGTATAATAGTACGATTTACCAATAGGTGGTACTGATTCATAACGTATTTTAATGTAATGAAATTACTATGATGGTAATTATGGGATTTCAAGCACGGCAGGCGGCAACAATATTTTGAATATAAATAAAAAATAATAGTATATGTGTCATATGTCGTATACACGTCGCTATTTGATGTACCTACCCCAGTAAACCAAATTCAAATTTCCCGCAATTATATTTACTAACTTCAACTTAAAGGTATTCAAATAACTATTAATCTAATACAAAATCGTAGGTAATTTCATGCTTAAATGTTGAAGTTACTGAAAATAATTGCGGGAAATTTGAATTTGTTTACTAGGCATTATACGTATTCCATTTCCATGATATCTAGGGTTACATGAAGTAAGAATACAGTGACAAAAATAACTCCAAACTGGGTACTGGAAATCCTGCAAACTTCTCCTAAACCCCTCACCACAAACTGCCACTAAACTGGACGTACGTTTCAATAGCAAAGCTATCATCATCAGCACGAAACACTGAACTAAATAACACACTAAACTACCCTAATTATACCTAAAAAGGTCAAGGTACATTAATCACGTGTCATGGCTGACTGCCGTCATGCTTAACTAGTCACTAATCCTAACTCCGTCTAATCTACTACTTATGCTTAATAAAACCGTAAAGACAAGAATTTAAGGTCCTAAATCTGAATTCATTAAAATATGTTTGTTTTTATATATTTCCATACCCTCATAACAATTTAATTGTCATAGTTGTTTACGTTTCTAACTAATTTTATATGTCAACCTTATCTTTTCTTCAAGCATAGTAGTACGTACACTAGATTTGTCAAACCTTCTAAATTTAAGATGAGCCAAATGCTCCTTGTAACGTGTTTTAATTGATCTTTTAGTTTGCCAATATATACATGATCACAATCTTTACAGATATTTTATAAATACCTGATTTGTCCAAATTATCTACTTGATCTTTAGGGTTGCCTAAAATATTTTTAAGACTGTTATTTGAAGTAGTAACTATGTCCAGATTGAATTTAGAAAAATTTTTGTAGACCTTTCGTGTAACTTGGATAAAATGGTAATTTGACAATATTTCTTATTTTCTTGTCACTAATTTCTAAAGTACTCACATTTTTAATTTTTATTTTGTTTTTGTGTTTTCTGATGGTATTATATACAACGTCTTCTGAGAATCCATTAAATGCGCGATATTAATAATTTCTTTAATTTCTTTATTATATCGTTCTGTAGACAGAGGAAAATTAAGTAAGCGATGTACCAAAAAATTAATAGCTGCTAGTTTGTTTTTCCATGATGTTTTTGAATTTCTGAAATAAAATAGTTATTAGTAGTGCCTTCATATATGTCTTTTCCAATCTATTTATGTTTTATACTACATGTCGGAAAAGCAATCCTATTTTAGTTTCTC
>RXPK01004012.1:0-14423 GCA_004143645.1 Protaetia brevitarsis | reverse complement strand
GGCACCAATTTGAAATGTACCGTATAACTTGGACAAATGGGTCTAATATCATTTCTGGGTATGTTTGCACAAAGACACCGGCATAATGATAGTGAAGTTTTAATTTCATTTGATATGATTTCACTGTCCGCGCATTCCTGTTGATATTATTTTAGTTTATTAGAAAGATTCTTAGTAGAAGATAACTAGTGACAACAATGGAGGCGAATATAGTTTGATTTTTTTGGGAGGAAATTTGCAATTAATGAATTCTGTTTCCACGTCAATGGACTTATTTTACCAACAAGCTGAAGAAATGGCAATAGGTAACAACTTATCTTCTTTTAGAGCTGACCCTCTTATGGGTTAAATTTGAAATTTTACAATCTACAATAGTTATAATATGTGTCCCAGAGTGTGAAGTAGATATGTCGACGACATTTTTGTATTTTTAATACGAGAGTGCTCCATAAGATTAATTTCCTCTATTAATTTACCATGAAAAAGAAACAATGACAGGATTGCTTCTTAGATGTATAGTTAGTAAAAATTAAATAAGTTAGAGAATAAAACATACCATAGAAAACCTTCTTGTAATAATAGATTCATTAGAAGATTCAAATCAATCCATGCAAACATAAACTAGCAGCGTAGTTAAACTTTTATTGGTCATTATTTACTCAAGTTTTCTTTATCCACGGAACGATATAATAAAGAACTTTAAAAAGATCATCAAATTGCAACCAGCAGCCTTTAATAGTTGTTCAGAAGACGTTGTTTTCAATATTATTAGGAAACACAAAAATAGAATAAGAATTAAAAATGTGTTTTAATTTTTAGAATTAAAATTAACCATTTTTTGCAAATTTCACAAAAGATTTTCTCAAAATTCAACTGAGAAATAATTGCTGCATCGGGCAAACTGACAGGTCAGTCAAAATTCATCTATGAAGATAGAACGCTCATCTTAAATTTATAAGGTTCGATGAATTTAAGTGTGACCCTACAAATGCTTGAAAATTTTAAAGTAGATAATGTGAAATTAACTATAGGACTGTAAACAACCATTTACAAGTGAAATAAATCCATATTTAGGGTCATTAAATACTAGTCTTACAAATAAATTAAGCAGAAGTTTTCTCTAATCTTTGTTTGTGTGCGTCCACGCAAACGTGGTCGAGTTTCAGTACATCCTGCTCCTCAACAGTTAAAATAACAATCCAAGTCAGTGAAAACAGATGATATTAGCGATCAGTAAAAGTGTTGACAATACAGTGACAATTACTACAAATGCTTTATTATTTTATTTTTATTGATTCGACGAAAAAATAATACAAGAGAGTTAGAGGTATTTGTTGTCGACACCCTTGATGTTTTGCCGCCAAAAAAATGACCTGCAGCGCTAGTTCGCTATGTTAAAGCCAGATACCCTAACTTTCTTCTTTAATTTTGTAAGGGATTTTTTTTGGGAATAGAATTTACATTATTATTTTATTATTATTATTTCTCCTTTTTCTATTAAAACTTGTATCTTGATTATTATATTCTATTATGAGCCCTTTGTTTCTATTTTGCATTTTCCTTTGTTTTTTTGACGTATCTATAGGTTTGTATTTACTTTGACGGGGATAAAACGTTATTTATTTAATATGTCTTTATTGGATCATATTGATCTATACTTATAATAAATTAAATTAGAGAAAGCATTCTAGCCATACAAGAATACTGCCTCTACCTCTTAACACCCAAATATGATTGTAGTACATCTTAACGTAGAATGAATGAATAAGGACAATTCTTACTGTCCTATTAAATAAGAATACATCAAGACACAAATAAAAAAATAACAACATTTAAATTTAAAAACGCGTAATCCTGGAGTAAAGATAATTCAAGATGCAGCGTTAAATAATGACAGAACTCTCTGCAATATCGCATAAGCTGTCAGTAACTCAAATCCATTCTTGGTCGTTACATACATTGAACGAGCGCCAAACTTTTCAACTGGCGGTTCGTAGGCGTCCCTAGATGGCGCTAAGCATAGCGGCAAGAAAACTACCTACGACGAATAACAGAGGCAGCCCGGGTCGAAGATCATAGAATATTCTCAAAATCTTCGAGACTTTCTAGAACCCCCGAACAATCTGAAGTTCGCGCCAGCTATAAATAACGCGTCGGGTGCCAGAGCAGCAATCGATACGGTTCGATAGTTGCGTCGCGATGAATAGTACAGTATATCAATATCGTTTACATAAATAAAACATTAGGGTTAGGATATAGTTATAAGCATTTTTAATAGATTTTATTACCGAATAGTTTAATAGAATAAGTGAATTAAATATATCGCCTGTGGTTTTTCTAAACCCCACAACGTTTAAGAACCGAAACGTTACATTGTTTCGGTGTGGGTATTTGCATATATAGTGGACTAATAGTAGAAACAATGGCAGCAAATACTGTAAATTATGACTTGAAATTGTTAGATCTCAAACGGGAATAGAAGAAAGGATGAAGATACGAGTGGAAGGAGGCGAGCCAGTCAGATTACGATAGCAATAGAAGCAGCTGGGAAGATGAAGATGTTGAGTCGTATTTTTGGAAGTGTCTCGGGTATTGGCAACTCTAAAAAAACTATGAAAATTCTCGCAATTAGAAAAAGTTCTAGCAAAATTCTCAGAAAAATTCTAGAAAACTAGAAAAAAATTGAAAACATGGTCGAGAAGAATATAGAAATTCTAGAAAGAAAACTTAGAAGAAAGTTCTAACATGATGAAAACATGGGACTAGAAGAATAAGAAAATTCTTGAAAAATGACGAGAAATTAGGAAATTCTCGCAATTTGAAGAGAAAATTTCTGGAAATCTCGCAATTTAGAAGAGAAATTCTGGAAAAAATTGAAAACAGGACGAATAAAAATCTAGAAAATTGTAGAAAAAAAATTGGAAGAGAACATATAGAAAGTCTATAAGTAAACAGGAATTAATGAAAGAATCGACGAAAAACTTCCAGGAAGAAAATCTAGAATGATTGAGAATTGACGTCGCATTAAGTGCTGAAGAACAAATTCATTCTGAACCATACCGAACACGGAAGAAACTGAATCTTCCAATACGGAAATCGTCAGGGAACCCAGAAATCAGTCCCATCTGACGGTTTCAAAATAAATGTACCTCCTACATTCGACGGGAGACTCCCTGGAAGACTATTGACGGCGATACCACGGCTACGATATGCGGAAGACCAAAGCACATTATCATGCTCTCGCTGCGATGGGTTGAAGTACTTCCAGCTATTCCTTCGACGGAGTGCAAAATACAACGCTCTAATCAATTGAGATTCGCTTCTTAATAAACACCTGCGCAAGATATCGCTCGGTGCAAAAAATCTCTGTTAAGTCGAACGAGACTCTACTCAGAGTAGATGCTGACGTCGTTCGCTGTAAGATGCGTCCAACGGTACCGGAATGTTGTCCGAGAGTCTCGCTGTGGAAAAATTCCTGATGGCCTGCTTGATAGGATACTCAACAGGCAGTAAGTCGCTCCCGCAACGTTGACCAGGCTTTTGGCTCAAGCACTAATTGAAGCGGTGAAGCAATGGTCAAGGCCTGCTCGCGTCCGTGTTCAGGGATCACGAGGAAGAGGAGCATAAAGGGATTATGACGAAATTAAACGAATGATGACGAAAAATATGACGGAATTGAGACGAAAATAGAATCCGTGCAAACTACACCAGGAGACGATGGGGAATTGGGAAGATGGACGACGTATCGGTGTCCATCACGAAAACCAAAGCTGACGGAAAACTAAAATTGGCCGAGAGGGCGATCGTCACCTAGTGCTGATGCCCCCAGAACACCGTGATTGTCTTCATGGGAATGTAGACCTAGAGCCTCGTCGTGCATGGATTGTAATGAAACGGAGATTTATGCAGATACTGGTGCAACAATGAAATTCTTCGGGCCGAATGACTTGGAAGTTAAACCGTATATATCCAACCAGGTGGACGTACGTACGGCAACTGCAATCAGTCAACTGTTGTGGACGACGGCCATTCCGATTTATAGCCAGCCAGTATGTGTGTAGTCAGAGATAGAACATACGTAATCCTCGGAAGGATTAATGACAGAATTGGTTTTTACTGACTGCAATCAGGTGTGGAATTGGCAAGAAGAATATTCTTAACCATAGAAGATTATGTCGGCCGCGTAGTGTTGCAGAAGAAGTAACTTGCAGCCGCGTGAAACCATTGTGAACGAGCGTGGTGGGAATTCCCAAAGGCAGTTTTATGTTGGAACCGGGACGATTTAGCATCACAGGCGTGAATTGGGTTGCTAAGGCATGAACAAGCTGGAGAAAATATTGCCCGCCGCTGATGAACGGTCAAAAGTTATCCAGTAAGCTGAGGAAGGGCGTACCTTTGAATGTGGCTAGTTGTCGTCTGTCAACAAGAGATGGCTAACAACACTCCAGGTCCGCTCCTAGATGTTGAATAACTTCATTGACTTTCTGCAAGGATTTTGACACACAAACGCCATACCGTGAAACAGCTGCTGGACGCTACCAGATCTTTCAACAGAAGGACCGAACAGGAGTGGCAGGACTAATGTTTCACGACACAAATAGACCTTAGGAGTGCCCAGCCGATCGCCAGCCCTGAGGATGCTTTGGCTAACGAGCGAAGCAGAACCAATTATACAGGATATGAGCAGGATGGGTTTATTGAACCAACATCCGTTGGCTTCTCATTGTTTCGTGTGAGAAGAAGGATGGTTCAACTAGGTCTGCGTGGGTTATCGACAACTTAAATAATTTAACCAGAAGACAGTTATCCTTTGCCCAGAACGAGACACTTTAAGTACCCTGTTGGTGTAAGGTATTTTCGCCCTCGACTGAGAGTGTTATTGCAACGGTAGTAGAGGCAACAGGATAGAGAGACGGCGTTTACGCATCGGGACAGATTGGCATTTACGTCATGCCATTGGTATGTAATGCTCCCGCGACGTTGAAAGATTGATGGAACTACTGAGAAGCTTTCTGTGAAAATTTTGGTATACCGACGATATAATGTCTAGAAAATCTTTTGAGACCATTTTTAAGAATTTGGCAGCTAGGTTCAGCGATTGAAAGGAGCAATTTGAAGCAACCCCAAAAAGTGCAACCTTTCAAAGCAAGCACTATCGCACTTAGTATCAGAGGAGGATGTCGGTTGACCTGGGAAGATAGACTCGGTTCATCTTGGCCGGTTCGAGGAAAGATTTATAAGAAGTTTCTGGGCTAGCACTATTACCACGATTCGTTCCTGGATTTCTAAATGCAGCCTCTCACGAGACTAACTGAGAGGCAGAGACACGTCTGGGAGAAGAGCTTCCAGGATGCCTTTGAAAATTGAAACAGAGCTGACCACGCGCCCATTTGTGCTATCCAGAGCTGTAGGGAAACTTCATTTGATACTGATCGCCATGTTGGTGCACGGAGGCGTGTTGTCCCAGTTCAAGATTGCACGAAAATTTTCGGCTACTCAGGCAATGCTGTCGAAACCGACCGCAACTATTGTGTGACCAGGAGATAGTCTTGTTGCCGTAGTTGAAGTCTATAGAGCACTTTCATAAATATCTCTATGCATGATGTTTCTGTTAAGACCGACCATGCGGCATGATGTGGTTGCTACCTTCAAGAATCCGGAAGGCAGGTTGCCAGATGGATAGAGCGTCTTGAAGAGTATGACTTTGATTCGGAACATCTGCCTGGAACCAGTCATCGAAACGCTGACGCACTATCGAGGAGACCCTGTTCCAAGGATTGTACGCACTGCTGTCGTGCCGAAGATGAAAAATGAAAGCAACCTGCTTGAGGACTACTGGTCATAGATGATTGATGGACTGAAGACCAAATGCGAGCTGACCAGGAATCTGACGAAGTTTTGAAGCGTGTGATGGAGTGGGAAGATGAAGAAGCGCAGCCTAACTGGAAACGTAGCACCAATATTCGCGAAGAGCTAAAATCGATTGGGCTCAGTGGGGCTCTTTGGTAATGGAAAATGGTCTTCTCCAGACGAGTGTTAGAAGACGAAGCTGGGCCAATAGCAGACTTCAGATTGTGGTCCGAAAGGCAAGAATTCCCGAGTTTTAAAACTCTTCTCATGATGGAACATCGGGAGGGATCTTGGAGTCGGAAGACTATAGAGAAGGTCAGAGAGCGATTCTATTGGGTTAATTGCCAAGAATGACGTGAAAGACTGGTGCCGGAGATGTACAACTTTGCGCCGCTGCCAATGGACTCCTTCCCAAGGAAGAGGCCCCTATGAGCAATACAACGTTGGCAGTCCTTTTGAAAGGATTGCGATTGATGTTGCCGGACCATTTCCCACGACGGAATTTGAAATAAAACATCTTGGTTCAGGTAGACTACTTCAGCAAATGGGTGAAGCTTACGCATTACCAAATCAGGAAGCTGTTACAGTGGCTGAGACTTTAGTTAAAGAAACTTTTCAGTCGGTTTGGTGTGCCGCTTGAACTTCACTCGACCAGGACGGAATTTGAATCGGCAGTGTTTCAAGAGGTGTGCAAAATATTGGGTATTCGCAAGACCCGAACAACTGCCTTGCACCCCAATCAGATGGCATGGTGGAGCGCATGAACAGGACAGTTATCAAGTATCTATCAAAAGTTGTCGCAGACCACCAGCGAGATTGGGACCAGCAGCTACATCTATTCTTGCTGGCTATAGAGCATCGGTCCACGAAACCACTTGCCAAAGGTCCATCTATTGTGCTTTTTGACGAGAACTTGCGCTTACCATGCGATCTTAAGTTCGGCTTTAAAACCAAATGAAGAAGTAGTTGGAGATGACTATGTTTCGAACTTGCGGAGGGCGAATGGATGATATTCACGATTCGGTGTAGGGGCGAATATCCATGAAGCAAGTGACCGCATGAAAGAACACTACGACATCAGAGCGAATGAAGGCGGATATCAGCCTGAGAACCTGGTCTGGCTGTTCAATCCTCAGCGACGTCGAGGCTTCTCACTAAAGCTGCAACGATCGTGGGACGGGCCTTACGAAGTGATAAAGCGAATAATGACGTCATCTATCGCATCAGAAAGAAACCCAATGTAAAGCAAGAGTGGTGCATTTTAATCGCCTAAGTCTCTTATCTTGGGGACATCAAGAGGACAGCAGATGGTCCGAGTTTGTAGACTCCCCGAAGAAGAACTCAGCTATGAGGAGTTCTATGGACAAGTATGGGAATGGCCGCAAAGTGCGTCATGGTGTAACAACGGAGATTCAGGAGGATTTGTTTTGGCTCCTGAAGGGTGCGCGTTAGCACATTGTGTTGCCCAAGATTTAAGAATTGGCAAGGGATAGCTACCGTCTCAAGAGAAATTGTTGTGTCCAAGATCTCCGAAGCCAGAACCCTGAGTGGGGCAAGGCTCTGCACTTGCCAGGAAAAAATAACGGCCTTTATTCTACTTGGTGACAAAGAAGCCTTCAGTTGCAAGCCACCTACCGGACGATTGTGGGACAGCTTGATAGTTTAAGAGAGCAGCTGTTGGAGCTGGAGATCATAAGATCAGGTGCCAAAAATAGGCTGTGATTGGATGGCTTGACTGGAGGGTCGTAGGAACATGCTCGAAGAAATTTTCGATATACTGGAATATAGTTCCTAGTATGCAGCTACAACCCGCGGTGCAGCAGAAGGGAGGCGACGGACGGTAGCGTGCTATTTCTTCCGGACCTCGTCGTGTAGGAATGGAGAGAACTGTTCGTATCTTCATGGAGTTGATAGTTCTGTTCCGGGACGAACAATCTAAGGAGGGAGCAGTGTAACGAGCGCCAACTTTTCAACTGGCCGGTTCCGATAGGCGTCCCTCAGATGCGCTAGCATAGCGGAAAGGAACTACCTACGACGAATAACAGAGGGCAGCACCGGTCGAAGATTCGAGAATTATTCTCCAGAATCTTCCGAGGACGTTCTAGTGGAAGCCCGGAACAATCTGGAAGTTTCGCGCCAGCTATAAATAACGCGTCGGTTGGCCAGGAGGCAGTCAATCGATACGAGTTCGATAGTGCGTTCGCGATTGGATTAGTACATGTAATATAAATATCGTTTACATAAATAAAGACATTAGTGGTTAAGTGATATAGTTAATAAGCATTTTTAATAGATTTTAATTACCTAATAGTTTAATAGAATAAGTGAATTTAAATATATCGTCTGTGTTTTTTTTCTAAAACCCCGACAACGTTTTAAGAACCGAAAACGTTTTACAATACGGATCCCCTGAAAATGACAAGTGTCCCTTCTGTTCTTATCCATCGCTGATTAAGTTTTTATCAGATAAAAGACGTTTCTTATTTGTAGGATATACGACCTGCTTGATTGGTTGACAACTTGGAAGGTCATAGCATGCGGCCATGGTAAAACATTTCAGTTAATACTGTGTGGATGCCAAAATGCAAAGTATTCTTTTTTTTGTGAGTTTTGACTATAATAATTACATAGTGTTGTCGACTTGGAAATACATGTATATTATTATTATTATCATTATTAGTAAAGAAGTGTTGAGTTTTAAAAGTTATTATTAAAAAAACGGCCTTATATTTACGCCCAAATGAAACAATTTAAATGCCTACACTTTTATCCATGTATATTCTTAAAATCGAGCTATTATAAATTCAATATTTTAAGGTAAAATTCGTATCTTCTGAAGCTAAATGTTTCATTTCTTTTAAACAAGAACCATCAAACACCATCAAGCATCGAGCCATTCGTTCAAGTGCTATTGCGACTGTACAGATTTTTAAGAAAGGTGGAAAGTAGTGATGGGGGTAATCGAATAATCATAATGATGAATCATTCGATTAACACTCATTGGAAGAAAATGGTTGTAAGTTTTTTTAGGTCCTCACTTCTGTTTTGTGCATAATCCAATTCTTAATTAGAATGACCTTCTTATTATCATTCTGATAAATCACTCATAATCGATTATCACTCGTAATCGAATGATAATTCATAATTCAAACATCATAATCGAATTATCGAATAATCGTCAATAATCGAATGACACTTTTTCGTCATTTGATTATGCCCAAAACTAGTAGAAAGAATATACTATACAGCTAAGTACTTATACATAAATGCTCCGATAAAGAAATAAATTTACCAAACGTAACATGTATTTCCTCGCTCTTAAGTACATCTTTAAATTCTTGGTAATATAAAAAATATAAATGCACATTTATTATGTTTGATAAACGGGCAGCAAACATTTTTTTAATGTCTACATAAACGAGTTTACCTTCGTAATGTAAATTTGGTTTTAAATGTAGGCTTTTTATATACTATTTTTCAAAATTTACTAAAATATTGAATTCAAATGAATGAATGCATGCATAAATAAATTGTTAAAACGCTTAATGACAAATCAGTATTCCGCTGTGCCTGCTTAAGAGATGGTAGATGAATCTATAGTTTAAAAAAAAATCAATTAAGTATTATTGTTGCTTATCAATGCAATATTATACATGAAGAACGTAGACAAATGATGACAAATAATTAAAAATATCTGCCAATATCTAAGGTAAAATTACTGTGTTATCCATAATATTAACTTACTAAAGCTTCTGGTTTTCAACTTGAGATCCGTAAGGTGGACTTGACCGGAAAATTATTCCGACATTTAAATTTTCCGTGTCCAAATCGACCACAATTTTTCCTAAAGAGTTGATTTAAGCAATCTAGCCACCGGCACCTTCAAGCATTTTTCTATTATAATATTAAAGACCGCATGACGAAGATATGGACGATTAAGAAAATATTAATGCTCAAAACGCGTATGATTGACACGTTAAATCGCGATTTAAAAATTAATTATTGAAAATCTTCAAATGGAACGAAGTAAAACGCGTTTTTTCCGTATTTGCCGTCAATTAGTATATTGCACGATCACGCCGGTTAATGTAATGATGGCCGCGATTGTAATTCACCATTTCAGATACATTTTCCGTACCATGGGTAATCTTTCAGTACCCACAGTGCGTAAAGAAAAACCTTTATATGATTTGCCCGTGGAGCTTTCCTAGTCGGGTTATGTTGGCATCGTACTGGCAGCCTATCTCTTAAATCAATATTTCGATTAATTTAAAACGCAAATAAAATTGTTTCTAATCAAATCAAATGAGAATAAACGGAATAAATATTTATTTTAGGCATACTTTCAGTGAAAGCATTATTAAAGCACAATTATCATATAAATTTCTTTATTTAAGTATTTTCACAAAAAAATCTTTTATTATGCAGATATTCTAAATGGATATCTGACAACTAATTGCTATAGAATATTAAAAACATGCAAACCAGTTTACTATATACATAAAACAAGAAATTCTCGTTCCCTAAAACTCTAGGAAATATAGATTACGTTCCGATTCAACTTCTATCTATTCTGTTCATGAAACTCATGACCTTTGTAAATTCAATGCGTTTGAGTGAATTATATACAGACAAAACGCCAAAATCTACATTTCAATTACGTTTGCCAATGTCAAAAACTTGACGTTTTATCATATTTGACAGCAACTATATTGTCAAATATAGTAAACGTTCGACATTTGCAAATACCTATTAAGCTCCTTTTTCAATTTAGTTCAATCTCAGAAAAGAAGCTTATGCGGGAACAACTTAACAACTAACAAAAATCATTTATTCCGTAAAAGAGAAATAACATGAAGCTATAAAAATTAGACTATTTAAATCCTATTTATACACTGAATATGAGAATATTATTTAAATGGTTCCCGCGTGTTTAACTAACTGTCAACGCTCTCGATCTCAATTCGATACTTATCCGTATTGTCTTAAATATTTAATATTAATCTTCATTCTATATAAAAAATAATTTAGATTACCTACATTTTATTACCAGGATGTTGAAACGTTAGATCAACGCGAGAGTTTATAATATTGGGATCTGTATACCCAAAGCTCTTGATGAGTTTTTCCTTGCTTTCACTAATATAGACAATAACAATTCTAATTAAATCGCTTAAACGCGCATCTTCGTCCCGAAACTAAACTCCCAAGTTACTCCTTCTTCTATACACGTGTTTTAAAGCATGATTGATGAAAAAATGCTTCAATCGTTATCCCAAATAATGAAATTTAAATTTCCCGCAGTTATTTTTAGTAACTTCAACGTTGAAGTGTGAAATTACCTATGATTTCGCATTTTATTAATATTATTTTAATATTTTTATGTTGAAGTTACCATTAAATTAACAGTTGTGGGAGATTGAATTGGTTATTAAAAGTGGCCATTTTTTGAAGGCTTTTATTAAAGTGTGCATCTTCGAAAAAACGTCTTGTGCAGTTTAGAGTCAAAATTAGTCTTTTTTAAACGTCTATAACGTCAATTCAGACAGGTGCTAGTTCTCGTTTTCTTTTATTGAGACTGCAATTGGGTATGTGCCTATAAACATTAATTTACGAATTTGAGGTTTAACTTTGATTAAATGTTTAATTGTTAATTAAAATATGCTTCTATGTGATTTTATGCCAGTGTTTGTTTTGTTATTTAATTATCCTTCCATTACATATTTCATATGATGGGTGCAATTTTATTTGTTTTCTTAAACTATCATCAAAAGTAACATTTCATTCAATTTTCTATTTCAATAAACAATACAACACGACCTTGCTCTTGTTAATTGGAACGAAAGATTTTCTTGTTTTAGAACGATAAAGCTTTATCTAAATGTTCGAAAATATATTGTTTGATCGCAAAGATTAAAAATATAATTAAGTAATACTCCATGCTCCCAACAAAAATCCCAGACATTTATTATAAAATTTAATAATGTCTGGTTAGGGAGGCCCCTATGTTTTATTTTATGTTTTATATTTATTTAATGTAAATGATAAAACAAAAAGTTAAATAATAGTGGCGACAACACGAAATCAGCCACAAACACTGCGCGGGAAAATTCAAAATTGTATGTACTTACTATGAAACTTGCTCTCTCCACTCCACTCTATGGTTTCAAGTTATCTTTCCAAACCACTAAAACCAAATTTCAAGTTACCAGGAATTATTTAAATAATTAAAACGACGCACGGGAATATCCAGCTATCCTACTATTTGTACTCCAAGTGTTTAATATATTTTAAGATGAGATTGGTGTACTGAGTGAAATAATCTAATAAACAAATTTGAATTTCCCCGCAATTATTTTCAATAACTTCGACACAAAGGTATTTAAAATAGGTGTTTTTGTAAATATAAATCGCGATTGTGATTATGATTCTACGATTAATCGTTACGTCACAGCGATTAAATCCACGATTTGTAATCGTTTTCCATAGCGCACTGATTTGTTTACACGATTTATTTACTTCTATGGCATAATGATCGAAAGCATCGGATTCATTTTTGTGGGGTATTAATTGTTTTTTACGGATTTGTCAGATGATGAAAATATAAATTATCTGCGTTAAGCGAAAAGAACCAAAATATTCAAATCATATATAAATACTGTTATTGTCAGGCCATATTACTGTTTGAAATGTAAACAATCTCTAGTAATCGGCCCATAGGTACGATTATTGGCGATTTAAATCGATTGAATTGCGATTTGATTTTTCGAACGTGATTATTTTCCAATCGCGATTTAGATTCATACTTTCCAACGATGTTATTTTAATTGCACACATAATTACAATCGCGATTTATTTAGCAAAAACAGCCTAGTATTAGGAAAATACGACATCAATAAGTAACTTAATAGTGTTTTTGTCAATATAAATCGCCGATTGGATTATTTGTCATTATAAATCACATCTCTGAAAAGTGTGAATCTAAACGCGTTAAAATAATCACGTTGAAAAAATCAAATCGCAATACGAAGCGATTATAAATCGCAATAATTGTGATACCTATGGGCGATCTACTAGTTTGTTTGTTTTTACATTTCAAAACAGGCAATATGGGCTGACAATTAACAGTATTATTATGATTTGTTTTTTGGTTTCTTTTTTGCTTTACGCAGATAATTTGTTATTTCATCATTGACGAATCCGTAAAAACAATTTATACCACAAAAATGAATCCGATGCTTGACCATTATGTATAGAAGTAAATAAATGGTGTGAACAAATCAGTGCGTTGTGGAAAGCGATTACGACAATCGTGGTATTAATTGCTGTGACGTAAGATTATATCGTATGAATCATAATCACAATCGCGATTTATATTTACAAAACCCACCTTAATATTTTCAACGTTGAAGGTATTACCAAATTATCGCGGGGAATTTTAAATTTTGTTTGTTTAAAAAATGAAATCAATTTAATTAATTAAGAATTTCTATGTAATTAAAAACGTAATTTCCGTTTATACAGGTGTCCCAAAGATACATAAACACTTATTACTTTCGTTATTTCAAATAAAACACCTGTATTGTTTTCATTTTGAATCTTAAATTAATAAATAAGGTAAGGAAAAGGAATAAACAAATAAAACTACAATATATATTTAATGAGCATTTAATTTCTGACTGTAAGGCTTGTTCTGCTTTATAATCTTCATGTCTGACTAGATAGTCTCGGGCCTATTTGAAAAGTAATAATAATTGGAAGAACAATAAAAAACATCAGGAAACTATGTCGGTACCAAAACACTGAGGGAATGAGTAGAACCAGTTGGTAGAGGACCAGAAATATTTGCAGCAGTCAAGGACCGCTCAAAGCTGTGGAGATCTTAAACATCACTAAGTAAACGATAGACTTACTTTACACGCGATTTTTATAAGTCAGGACTCACATAAAATCTAGTGAATGCTGCATTGCCTGGCTCCCCAGCATTAGTATTTCCATGAGCTCGTACATCTCTCGCCCATGTCTGACTAAAGCACGTTGGGCATAACATATCCTCCTGCCAGGATAAGCCACAGGTAGAACTGACCTCGTTTCGACTTTGTCCCAGTATCCCAGATTAAGGCAGATCGATAAGTATATCACAATATCGAAATGCAGAATATGGTTTGTGTAAGAAGTACACAACTCATGAATTATTTCCATGCTGTGTGGCAGTTACATATCGTATCCACAAACTCTTAAAAATCATAAAAAAGTTTCTTTGTAAAGTACATAAAGGGTCCACCAAAAATAATATTTAAAAGAAAACTCAAACTTTCATTTATATAAAATTATTTTCTATAAAAGTTTCATGGATTCAAATTATACAATGCTATGAAGGCTAATCCCTGGTGGGCCATCCCATTATTATTTTAATATTTACCTGAACAACAAGCATGGATGAATCTGCATAACATGCATTAAGACAGCACTAAATAATATCGCTTTTAAACGATTTTTAAAATTGGTTTTTAGATTTTCACTCTGAAGAATATCTGCTGCACTGTGCGCAAGCATGCACAGGGGTGGGCTTT
>RXPK01004011.1:0-21504 GCA_004143645.1 Protaetia brevitarsis | reverse complement strand
AGTTTTTTGTTTGCTGAATGTGGATATTTATTTAGAATTCTGCATTTTATAGCTAAAGTAAACTTTTCTATCACACTTCAGGGTGTGTAGTTTTAAATCGTCACATTCCTTGTATTAATTTTTATCCCTTAAGATACCACAAGTAAAGGAAATCACAAAGAACACTGGGGTAAAATAACCAGCCTAATTCACGGAAATGCCTTTATTAAGAGACCATCAAACAAGAAGACTGAAAAATTACTACAATATAGAAGAATTCGACCGTAACAATTCCTAAGTCACTATACACTGAAAGGACACCTAGAGAAAATTAGGATAAATATTGGAAATACCAACTGTAGACCCCGTAATGGAATGACAGTGAACGCTTACCATATTCCGTGTGAATGCGAGACTCTGAACGCAAAAAGACATTTAATGGGTAAAAGAATGGGAGACCAATTCGAAAAAGCCAAACAGCCTGCAGTGTTTCCGGAGAGTTTAGGTCACATGACTCCCATCAACAACAAAAAAGAACCACAGGCCTTTATTTTGGGCTCCTTCTTTTTCACCGTACACACTTTGATATATTGTGTCAATTATAATCTTTGTGCTGACGACGTGCAATTGTAATTGTTATTCTATCCCACAGATATACTTTAGGGCTATTATCTATAAGCTTACTCGTTGCGCCGGAACGCCTATCATTATAACTGATCGGCTTACATGTTTTGGTAAAAAATACTTATCATCAATCACTTTACCCATTCTACATGGGCATAACTAAAGCAAAGATATCAATAGTGGGAATGTCCATAATTTCAGATCTCTATGTTATTTCTTAATGAATTTTGTGCTAGAACGGCCCTAGCTTATCCATGTCATAATAATAGTAAATCGTTGTGTCCTGCAACTGATTTTTCAGGTTTTGCAAAGTATTTTCTACTGTATTATTTTCGCAGACTCATAAATCTCACTCATCTGCGTTCCACATTTGGTTAGTGGATAGGTACAGTTTTGAAGGAACGAATAGAATTCCTCATTGAACAAAATTGAAACTTTTTGCAATTTATTGTCTTCACTGTATCTAGTGAAGAAAGAGAAACAATGATTCTTCATTTAAGCAATACTTCTTTCTCTGGAGCAGAAGCGACACATTTACGGTTGGAATTATTTTGACACTCGAAGCTATGCGAAAACCGAAGGTAATTGAAAATTGTGAAAACTTGATTGGATAGTTTAGAAGGAAACAAATCTGTGTTACATATTTTCTTATTAAGATTAACACGGCACTAAAAATAAAATTTATATCAAACATTTCCAGAATATTATTATTAGAATATATTATAAGTGCACGATCTTTCTCTCGCGAAAGTAATTGAGAATCTTCAAAGTTACTAGGAATGCATGCATAACATAGACTATGTTCGCCGCTACTACTTGTAATAGAAAAATATTCTCTTGATAAAGAAAAATAAAATAGGGAACATGATTAGTTGACGATATCACGAAGACGCATATTAGCCAATCTGACAGAGCAAGAGGCGTATATATCATTCAAGAAACCCGATGAAAGTGTTATTTACATCTGCTCTAAATTAATGCGTCTGAATTATTTGCTTCTTAGAGTGCTCCCAATTCGTTGTCTATACTAGAGAGCCACTACTAAAACCTCGTGACATTCAGTAACACGTTATAAATTAATCAAAAACAGACAGCTACTTATTCCGACTGTGTCTATTTACTTTCACAGTAACCGTCCAATTTCGCAATTTCGCCATTTTATTGTCTTCGTGTGTATCTAACCACATCGAAGTTTACTCTTTCGTAATACGAATAAGCGAATAAATGAGCTTTCCTTTGAGCTGTAATAGGGCAGACATCTTTAGGAGTTTAGGACGACGTCTATTGATTTTAAATGAAACCGTCTAGACTAGGTAGGTAGACAATTCAAGGTAATGTCTTCGGAGGCTTACACGAACGGCTGTCAATATTAATAGCCTCCCGCGGTCGCGTCTCTTATTAGTCGCTGAAGATATCGCATTCGCTGGGGTTTACTGTTTGATTGGAATTGGAGGGACAATGACAAAGCTAATGTTGAAATGAGAAACTGGACATGTAGAATCCATGTATAGTATACCACAAACAAAATCAGTTAATCAAGATTACCAACAAACGAAAGCCTTGACATTGCGGATAGTTAGTAATTCCAGACAGGATACCTCATACAAGTTTTCTTAACGTTATTCACTAAAGAAGAGAAACAACTGAACAATTACATTACTTTTAAACAATATTAGAATATACACTAACAATTTCTTAAACAGAACCAAGTGGTATCATTGCCACTAACTTTGGGTATCCCTTGTTTTCCTTTATTATGCGTCTTCTGACCTAGAGTCTTCGGAAACATTCTAGCCTCTTTCTTTCAATCTTCCATTTCTTTTATCATTAATTACACATCATTTAATATTTCTTAGTCCATTTCCGCTTTTCTGTCTCGAATCTCGCATCACACAGAGAGATGAGTCTAGGAGGTATTCCATTGCTACTGCTGGAGTAGTTCTCACCGCTACTGTTATTCGTCAAAAGCCTCTGTGTCTTTTGTCGAGTATAATTACAGCAGTTTATTACTGCATCTTTGTCGTTCATACTATAGTGCTTTAATTTCCTGGAGGTAGCAACTCCAAAATAAGTTTGAAGTCAAGAATGAATTTAACATGTTTTACTTCCTCTGACAGTTTCATATTTTCACTTCAGAGCTTTAGCAATTGATGTCCATTTAACTTCTCTTTTCTCGTGAATTGCTACTTCATTTCAAAAATCCTGTAATTTTATGGTGACAGTTAAAGAAATCGTAAGTTACAAAACAAGTTTTTTAAAAAGATATTAAAAAAAAGTTACTTTTTAAGGAATTTAAAACAAAATTTGTGCTTGTTATGAGTTTGACAAAACAATTTTAAACAACATTAGGTGTTAAAAGTGTTTACTTTACCCATTTAATGGATTCTTTGTGCGATTTCATTTTATGCCCCAGTGGAATGTTTATAGAAATTGCCTGCTGCATAAAAAGCATTGAATACACAATAAGTTCATGCTTTTTAAAACAACATATTAAGTATTTCTTCAAAGGCTTCCTCCGCTTTGGATTTTCTTTTTACTCCTGTTTAGAGAATTAAAGAACTAAAATCCAAAATCAAGCAGATGCTACATTTGAATGTTATCAGGATTTCTTCAATATAAAGCAAACCTTTGAAAGTTTTTTTTCTTCTTTAAGCTTAACTGATATTTTCTACTATTTCCTTCTATTGCCTCCTTCTTAATGCAAGTGCGAGTCTAGATAAATGAAACGTAACTTTACTCATCTAACAAAAAGTTATGTTTCACAATTTAAGATAAGAAGAAACACGTTTTCTGTTTTGCTCAATATTTCAAATAGCATTTCGGTTTTTTTTGTAGAAAAACCATTTGCTAACCAAATACTTCCTAATTACATGTTTTACTATAATAGACTTTTTTTTTAATTCTTCATTTTATATGTTATGCAAGTAATAATTAACTCTGTAGATCTCCAAACAAAAACACGTTTATATCAAAATGGGAATTAACTAATTGGAAGAGCTTATCGGCAAGAATATTTGCAATACAGTTTAATTACCTCGAATTTAGGATTAAAGATATTTGAAAACACATCGGGTCTGATCCCCCTTAATAACAAACAAAATGGTAGACGTCATTCCTGTGGGAGGAAAATAATTACCCTTCAAATAATATTTCGAGGGATTGCAAGAATTATATGAAACAACTTTTGTTCCTTCTTTATCTATAAACAACTTATTGTTTTTGAAGTGAGTAGGAATGAATTTCAGAGAATAATTTACGCTAGAATATCCATACTATAACTCAGTGAACAGAATTCAAATTTCAATCAATTATTTTTAGTAACTTCGGCATTAAAACATGAAGTTGCTACTGCAATATCTTTTACAGAGTTAATCATAATTAGTGTATACAAACAACATACAAACAACCTCTTATTTTTTTTTTTGAGGTTCTATTTGTTTTCAATGTATAATTATTAACGCATACATCATGCTTTAACATAGATAATCACCAAATCACCAAACGTCAACTAGGGAGAAAGAAATCAAACAAAGATCTAGTTCCTCACAAATTCTTTAATAACACACTACCGGTTTCGCTCTATCCGAGCATCCTCAGGCCAGCTACAGAAGTATCATATAATAAGAGTGTGCAACAACTATTGGCAAAATGGTAATGTTTTTTTCAATTTCATGAAAAAAAAAATAAAATTAGGAAGTAAAGTAAAATGGCAAAAGAACTTAAAAAGATACAATTTAAAGCAGTTACGAATAGTCAAAGTTTAAAATTAAAATAAAGTTAGAGAATGCAAACTAGATGGTTAAATTTACGTAAAACTTGTAAAAAACAGACGTTAAATAAAGAATAAAACACATAAGTCTAAACGAACAACACTTCAAAATTATTTAAAATAATCGTAAGCACTTCGAACTCAGAATGTAAAATGATTCTGGAAAAGTTGAGACTAAAATTTAAATAAAGGTAGAAAATTCCAGAAAAATACAATAAACTTGTGCCATTTATTATGACAAAACTAAACTAAGGTAATGTTGTGCTTAAGACGTACTAGAATACGAAAACCATATATGCACATGGTCATCTATCGAGTAAAATTTGAAAAAGGGCGGTTGAGCCGAAAATTAATTGTGAATTTAATGATCTTTAAGGTCTAGTGTGATATTAAAGAATTTTGTGAGGAACTAGACTTTTGCCTGATTTCCGTTTCCCCAAACTAGTATTATTGGGTTATTGAAATAATTAAATGACAGCATTTGTAAAATTTTGAAATCCCAATTGAAAATGTAGATATCTGCTACGAAAATCGTTAATTATTATTATGTGGGAACTACAGGTGGCGCGCACCGTCAAGTTTCTTATCTTTACTGAGGTTGTACGTGGCAATCAACTCTGGATATTTCTACGTTTACTATACATTAAGCGCCAATATTACCAATATTAATCTGTTATACAACCATTTGATTTTATGTAAACTATTATTCAATGTTTGTGACCTAGACATTTTATAATTTATTATACAGGGTAACATTCTTGAATATTAAACTTACGTGATTTTTTCTAACATAACAAGCAACAATAAATATTCCTTACATTGTTGACTTCGAGTACATTTATTACTGTCATGTTATGCTGATTATTTTCGTTTTTATTTTATATTTATGCAGTGTTCCTGCCCAACTTTATTCATCAATACGTAGACAAAATGTGCCTAGCTATGAGTATTACCACACTGCTAAATAAGTAAGTAAAAGAAGTGCATTTCATTTCTAAATATGTGCTTTATATTATCCATTATAAACCAAAATCAAATATTCATTCTATTCTGTCTAAGTGTATGTCTTTATCGATATTTTTCCTCCTTATCTACGGTCTCCGACTACCGAAAAATCATTCATTGTTTATTCAAAAGAACGCACATTTTCTCCCAACACACAAAACGCCAGTAAACAGCTTTATTTCCCTTTTTTCCATTCTTCCCCGTAACAGAATCCCTCCTGATCTTATTTCGATATTGATGGAAGCGAGCGGTTAAAACAGTTATTTATTCCTGTATTCGAATGTTCCACTTCGCCGGAAAAATTACTCAATACTTTTTGGCACTGGATGCAAAAGTCACGACCTCAACGCTCCCGCGATCACCTAACCAAAGTCGATCCCAAACATGCGAGCAGAGCTTGAATTTCGGCCACCCTCTCTCTTAAAATGTCTGACTCTCATACGGTTGATCTTGATAAGAAGGTATGTGTGTTCGTGATCTAATTTGACTGCTGTTAGGGCCGGTAGGGGGGAAAGGAACCACCAATTTCATTATTCCGACGGCGGCACATGTGAACGAGGTCTCTTGTTTGCGCGGGCTCGTGTTTTGCATATTTACTGGCTGAACCAATTATGCAATTCGATTGAAATTGGGATACTGGTCTAAGTATGTAAACCAGAAGAAATCTGTGAAAGTTGATTCCATACGCAGTATGTTTTTGAATACGTAGTGAATATAATTGAGTGACTAGTTAGTACAATTTCTATAAATATAGCACATATAGCAAAATTACACATAAAATTCAAAAGAAAGCACAATATATCACAAATATCTCTTTGTAGGACGCACGATCTACCGGAGGCTAAATCTGTAAAATTCCTTGGCGTTACATTTGAGTTTAATCTGTTATGGAATGAGCATTGTCAAAATGTAACTACAAATTATCCAGTAAGTGTTATGTTTTCCATTGTTTGAGATCCAGGTTACACTGGAATGTATGCTGACATTGTACCACGCTGAAGTTCAATCAAGGATTCAGTATGGAATTTTGCTCTGGGGTATATCGGCAGCATCCAAGAGAGTGTTTTTAGCACAAAAAGCCATTGTAAGACCCGTTGTTGGTGCTCACTTCACCTAATCTTGCAGACCTATATTTAAAAAATTAAATTTGCTGCCCCTAATCTGTATTTATATACTAGAACTAGCTTGCTATGTTTATAAAAATAAAGACACCTTTACATTGAATGCAGAGTACCGTGATTATCAGACTAGAGCAAGAGATTACATGCATACTGCAGGTTGCACTCTGAACATCACGAGCTTAGGGATGAAAAGTATGGGGGTTAAAGTACACAATCATCTACCTGGAGAAATTGTATTGATGCAAACTTTTTCGTCCTTCCGCAATGCTTTACAGAAATTTCTCCTTCGGCATAGTTTTTATAATTTAGACGAATTTTTTTGTCACGAACAGTAAATAATATCCCTTCAAATTTCATGCTTCCTGTAATTGATACAGCCTCGGTATTTCCATGTTTACACCTATAATAATAATACTAGAATTATTCTTCATTTATTTTTCTTTTGTTCAATTTATTGTTTTTTCTTGTTCTTTTGCTTTTTGGGTAGTACATATTTTATTTTTTTTTATTTTTTGTTGATTCAAGAATGATTGTTCTTTTTCTTACTTTAGGTATTTTTTTGACTTGTTAAATACACATGTGTGTCTTATAACAAAATAAATATTATTATTATTATTATTATTATTGCGAACCATATTGCGTCATGTTAAGGACATGCCTAATGTGATGAAATCAGACATAGCAAACTATGACGTAGCAATGCAACCACGTCACCAACGTTCAGATAAAAACGTTTCACCTAGCCTACTATGTTTCAAGCTAGTCAATCTAGCAAACTACGTTATTTCAAAAACGTTGCCATATACTGTGGAGTGCTCTCTACATGATGATGACGATGTTATAGATAAAAATCGTTACACAAATTCTATTCCAAAGCAAACAATCATGTAGTATATCTATTGCTAAAAATCTAATAGACAGTGCGAAGAATTGCTTTTGTCAAAATTTGTTTCAAATATAAAATAAATGATTACTATAGATGCCGAACAACTATCAAATTTTGATTGTATGCAATTTTCGTCGTTTCTAAGTTCGTTTCAATCTAGTAGAGTAGGCTAAAGGTCACGAAGTTTTGCTCTTTATGGTCTTTGTTGGTCTTGGTACAAGCATCTCCAATATTTATTATACTAGTAAAGACTCATGTGTACAGAGAAAGAAATGGGTGGAAGTTGTGAAAAAGTGATGGTATAAGATATTAGCCTTCATCAGGCGTATAACACTGAGAATAATAATGATAATGGTTTATTGATCAAAGGGAACCAATTATAAGGCATTGCTATTAGAAGAATAGCATACAATGCCTGTTAGAAATTACACACAAATTGTAAATACCAGTTAATAGATCAATGTTGCGAAAAAAAATATTCATTCTATAAAACATTAATAATCGCCTTAAAACAAACAAAAGAGGGAAATATTAAAAAAAAACCTAGAAAGAACAAAGATTATTGAATCAGTGTCTTTTCCACTTGAAATTCTTCTTACAGTTTCCGAAACTATAAAGGCGTTATCTTTAAGAACATCTTTTTGAACACGTTATTTCGGCAAACGTTTATTTAAGTTTATGAAAAGAAACACATAAAATTTCATTGGCTTAGTAAGCGCATTCAATTAAATAGAATATCAATCTTGATTGTAACGAAGAAAAGTGTGTTGTAACATCTGGAGGATACACGGAGCAAGTTAAACAAATATTGGGAAAAGCCATAAACATTCAATCAACTTCCACATAGAACAGATTCTATGGACACCTTTGCGTTCAGCTAATAGAGCTCCATTACCATATCTAATCAAACAGTGTTAAAAATTCATAAGAAAGATAAATTTATTCAAACAAAAATGGTCAACTCTGGTTTACAAAAAGCAACGCTGTATGTTGCTAAAAGTATAGCGGACGAGAAAGATAATCCAAGCATATTCGAATCATGGTATAAGTAAGGCAAAGTAAAATACTATTAAAACTGTTGCATAGTTAAAGTAGCAGAAAGCTCATTATAAAAATCATCGTTTTCGAAGTTGGAGAAAAGAGCAGCCGAACATGTTGCGAAAAGCTAAGTTTAACATCTAAGGTGACACAGGTCATTGAACACTTCAATTGAATTGTTATTGGTTCTCGATTAAGTAAAAGAAAGGCCTTGGCGTAGATTTAGGTATAGACAAGATGATTATATATTTCACAGTATTGGGATGTAGTACATATTTGAAACAATAAATGTTTGATGTTGTAGATATATGAAAAAAATAGATCCTTGTGGCGTACCGTGTAGAAAACCAATCTGTGGAAAATGAAACTGTTATAGCATACAATCGAGCAAACTGAAGAGTGAATACCGACCAAAACCTTTTCAATTTAAACAAAAAGATGTTGTAATTGATGGCGTCAAAAACATTTGAGAAATCTATGAAAACCACGCCAGCTCGTGAGCGATTATTCAACCATTAAGAAATAAATTAAGTTATCACAGGGCACTCGTTAATGACAAATATTGTCAAAAGAAAATTATGTTACAATGAGGTAAATAATTCAAATAATAAATAAATTCAAACCGATTGATACACCACATTTGGTGGCTAAGCACTTGCCAAAGTGTAAAGACACACATAACAAACATACTCTATATTTATCAAAAGACTATCGAAGGTAGAAGGAATTTAACAAGTACGAAGCTGTTTCTCCAAAAGATGGTTTTGTGCACCACACTCAAAACTAAAGCTATTAACACTAATTACAAATTAGTAAAGTGACTGTTTAGCACGTCACGATACTCACTGGATGTTTCATAGAGTTTGGAAAAGGTAATTATGTTTTGTCTGATGATGCGAAGAAGAAGAGAAGCAGTTTGTAGAATCACCATTATTCAAAAGGAGAAAAAGTTTTCTTTTTTGTTTGGGAAAAAGAGCTGGTTTTGTGTTGACCAGGGGGTGTTTCTATCTTACCTACCTCTTTACTTCTAGTCAAAGTGACTGTTATCGTTAGATCTGGAGTTGTTATTAAGGAAACGCAATGGACCTGGAAACCCACATTTCCCTGTTCATATTCTTAACATACAGCTACATATAAAAGCTCTTTTCCCTTAGCGACAAGGTAGAATTATCGACACAAAACAATTTTATCCTACCTATACCGTTTCAGTTTTCGTAACTCTTTCCAGACGGAACACGCATCGCTCTAATGGCTAAGGTGTATATAGTTTTAGGCGTGCAGAAGCCTTATTATGCAGATTTATGTAAATACGTGCATGTAAAAAGGAGGGAGAAACGCCTCACAATTCTCAAGTGGGTACATGTTTCTGTATTAAAAGGCATTTTGCTGTTGTATAGCATGTTAAACGGAACAACTCTATTAAGTGTAGATTGAGAGAAAATTAGCTTCACCGGAGGTGGTTTACGATAATCGTCTAAGATTATTAAGATATGCAGATATTGCAGATTAAACGCCTGTTTTTAGTTCCCAATAGACAAGTTAGCTTTATGCAAACAAAAGCGGAAACCTGCATCTAACCTCTGCCTGTCACTGACAGCTGAGAATGAGTCATACACATTTGCAAAGGTATAACGGATTTGCATGAAGTACTTCAATACAAATCTGTGCAATGAGTGTTGCGAGTAAAATAAAGATTTCCCCATAAACAAGTCAACAAGCCGAATCTTACTTTTTTAATGAGATATCGCGTATAGAGAAAACATCCACTTACGAATGCATACCTTAAATGCAAATTTTGTAGCTATTGAATTAAAACTAGTATGCTTTATATACATCTTATTTATTTTTGGTTTTTATTATTTATTGATAGTATCTAGGCAATCTTTATCGATAGGACCGCCCCTCTTCTTGCTTGTTCCAATAACTACTAACCTGGAGTAATGAAGCAGTATCTGAAAAACGCGATTTTAAATCAATACACAGTAATATTTTTTTTTTCAATTTTTCTAAATATTTTGAATTACTAAAATGCAATGAAATTACGGTTTCATATTACCGCTAGCCTAAAGTGTCTAAGGACCAACAAAAAAAACAAAAGAAAAGATACTCATTCTCTGTTTTGCCTTTAATTGTAATAATTGTAATATCAATTTATTGGCATCACATAGATACAACTATATTACGAACAGAATTGCCAAAAAAACTAAATCACCTTGGTAAAGTGCTCTTCCTTTAGCCTTAGTTCAAATTTTCATGGATTTGGCCAGAAGTATGCATAACATATGAATTAATGCACGACCAGTTGTTCTTCCTTTCCTATCACTCAAGTTCTCTTTATTGATAGGAATACTATACATCTTGAGGGTTACTTTGAGATCTACACATACATAATTTCATTTGGCTTTCTAAAATCCTGAGCCATTTAAACCAAAAATAAAACTACTTTCGTCTAATATAATTTGACGTAACTGTTTCTAATCCATTTAGGAGCAAACCAAAAACAATCTTGCAAAAGAAACAATTTCGTTTCATGTATATTATACATACTATACCGTCACTTATCAGTAAATGAATATTCAAATAAAACATGTGCCGCTGTATCTATCCCACCACATTTACAATGCGAATCATTAACCCTCCCAATTCTATATAAAATTACCGTCACCCATTATTAATTTTACCACCTGATACGACAAATTAACCCTCATTTCCCCAAAACGAGGGG
Organism: Protaetia brevitarsis; assembly: GCA_004143645.1. Taxonomy (NCBI): domain Eukaryota; kingdom Metazoa; phylum Arthropoda; class Insecta; order Coleoptera; family Scarabaeidae; genus Protaetia; species Protaetia brevitarsis. The sequence continues at coordinate 10,357 of RXPK01004011.1, read as the reverse complement.
TGCAGACACCGCCACTTTCGCTAATTGATCCGCTCTCTCATTATTGATTGTTCGCACGTGAGCCGTAGTCCAAAAACGTTTTACGCTTCCCTCACGTAACATATCGGGTTATTTTTAAATTTCCTGACGCCTCTAAAACACATAAACTATCACTTACAATTCGCATATCCCATATAAATTCTCGCGCCTAATATGTTTTTATAGAAGTGATGGCTTGTAGGCAGCAATTATTGGATTTCCAGTAAACTTGAATTGAATAAATATGAAGCTTATTAGATGATATGACAAATGCTTAAATTTATATATTAAGAAGTTAGAAAATTAGCGCAAGGTTCAACATTAAAATTAAATTTAAAACTTGCTAGTCTTCTAATCATAGACGCATTATTTTTCTACTAATTTCTCTATTAATACGCACATTTGAATTAAGATATCTAAGCGTATTTAGAAATCCTACAAGAATGTATATGTTGTGTTATGGCAAATATATTCTACTATTATTTAAAAGGGAATGTTACTATTTTACTTAGTTATATTTTAAAACTAATTAGATATTATAAGAAAAAGGATATAATATGTAGCAGCAGACAGCCAGACGATGTCCAGGTGATGTAGGAAATCTCTGCATTTGGCAAGTCCTTCAAGGCATTTTTCTTCAGAATTTTCCCTTCAGGAAGCAAGATGGTCAGCAGTGATACACCTACACATCGAAAATCAATATTAGAATTTGAATAGTATATTTTACAATAGCTATTGACAGATCAAATTTGGATCCACGTTTAATTCAAGTGAACAGTTTTATTTTTTTTACTGTGTATTAATTTCGTTCAAATTTAGTCAAATAATGTTTGTATATACATTGGCAGTCCAATTGCTTTGATGCCAACAGAAAGACTTGGGGAAATTGCTGGAAATTGGGTTCTGTAACAGTTCTATGTGTATAAATGGTTGCCTACTTTCTAGGTGCAATAATGAATTTTAAGATTGTTAATTTTACATAGTAATAAGTGTTTAAAAATTTTAAATGTATTTTTCTCATGATCTACTGACGCCTACCTTCATCATATTTCAATTGTAAGGTGATTCCAGATTTTGTAATTTTTATTTATTTTCACTTCGTTTAAACATTCGACAGTTCATTGGATGACATGGATATTCTCATATGTAAAACAATGGATGTTCCCCTCATTTCGGTTATATTAACGGATTTTCACAGACAGTTGGACTCCTTGACGAAGACAATCGCTTTCAAGTCAGTTAAAACATTTTCAATTCGAACCATTCACTAACCGAGGCAGACCTATCTCAATTTGTTCTTGAAAAATTTAACGGCTATTTTGTAAAAATTCAATTTTATCCCAAATCACAACCTAAAAATAATTGTTAATTGTTGAACAAAGTTTTTCACATAAATATTATCCAAATTTACCTGCAACCTTTTTGGATAATTTTTCTTCAACGACGATTTTCCCGAGTTTCCTGTTATGATGTTCCTGTCCTGAACGAGCCACTTTCCGTAATCTGATGTGACGACGATGGTACGAGGGCCCTGATCCGACATTCGAACATTCCAGACCACTCCAATGCTCACAGAAGGTATTCATCGTCAAATCTACCTAAAAATAAACGTATTATTTCAATTCCAATCCAAATTATACTTATAAGAAATTTCATTTTTATTCGTTCAGAAAGAATTGAGGTTAGAGAATTGTTTGTATCGTCTGCGAAACTGTTCGCAGTTACTTGGGGAAATTTGTGTAAATAGGTTTATAAGTATTTGTTATGTATTTACGTTACAAACCAATATCCAGTAATTTACCATCAAGGTTGACCATTCTGTCTCGCACGTCTATTTGAGCCTAGCTTAACTCAGTTTGAACGGTCAGAAAACGCGGGAATTTTGAAATTTAATTTAAACGTATTTACGTTCGAAACTATGAATTTGAATTGCAAAAAGTGGAATTACTTGTAAAACTTTAGTGTTATTAATTAAACGGACTCACGTACTTACCTGAGATAATTATCCAAAGATATATGTCTGATCTTAAACAAGTTCACATTTAGAATTTTTTTTATTAAATAAAAACACTTTTATTCGCACTTAAATGTTTTAATTTCACATGAGAAATTGTTTTTCATTGAAAGAGTTAACGAGCTATTCATTATTTTTTTTATGTCACCGCCCTTGATCGGAAATTTCTCGCCCTGTATGCTATCTGGCTGGTGAGAGAGCACACTAAATCAAAATTAATAAAGATAGAGGACACTGGGATGTATGAAATTTGATTTTTTTCTAATTTAATTAATGTGTTTCTTTTAAAATTTATTTTTTTAATCCGGGCTGTATGCTACTGTGTAGCGTAACAAATAAGATTGGCGCCCAACGTGGACGCCCAACTTTCCGATCGGGGGGCGGTGACATAAAAAAAATAATGAATAGCTCGTTAACGCTCTTATATCTTTAGTAAGAGTAGAGATAGTGAGTGAGGATGTTGTCAACAAATGTCCTCTCCTTCAATTTTACTGTTAATGACCAGTTTAAATCGATAGCATTTAGGCATGATATTGTTGTGCCTCAATGAAAAACAATTTCTCATGTGAAATTAAAACATTTAAGTGCGAATAAAAGTGTTTTTATTTAATAAAAAAAAATTCTAAATGTGAACTTGTTTAAGATCAGACATATATCTTTGGATAATTATCTCAGGTAAGTACGTGAGTCCGTTTAATTAATAACACTAAGGTTTTACAAGTAATTCCACTTTTTGCAATTCAAATTCATAGTTTCGAACGTAAATACGTTTAAATTAAATTTCAAAATTCCCGCGTTTTCTGACCGTTCAAACTGAGTTAAGCTAGGCTCAAATAGACGTGCGAGACAGAATGGCGAACCTTGGTGGTAAATTACTGGATATTGGTTGGTAACGTAAATACATAACAGTTGGTATACTTAGTGATGTACGAATAATAATTAAAACTGAGTGAATTTTTTTGTATATTTTGCAATTAATAAATAAATTATGATCATGAAATTACTAAGTAGTTTTAGCAATGCGTAGCAACCAGAAACAAAATATCTCTATCTCGTCTACTCCGTGTTTCTGTTGATGAATAAGAAGATCAGAAGTCCTATTTTACCAATGAATAAATCAAAATACAGTTTTTGTGTTCATGTTGCATAATAGGCAACTTCATATGCATACAAAAGGGTGCCTAATCATTTTATGCACTAGTTCGTAAATCGAAATTAGTACCTTTTGAAGAAACCAAATGTATGGAAGCGCATACCTGGTGATAATTAAGAAGTAAAGAAACTAAACTATCAAACCTTGTACCTAATAAACATATTTTGCGCCCATACAGGGCTCGCCCCTCAAACTCACTCATTCAAATTCGTGAAATGCGTTTCCACCCACTTAGTTCGTAAATAACTATTTCGTACACATATTTCATAATAGCCAACTTCGCACTCAAAACCGTGAATAAAGTAGCATTTCATGTATAATGCCTAAAGTGAAAATGTTACCTAGGAGCATAGGCGTTTGATAGATAGCATTGCTTGCTAAATAGTATTGTCTTGACATCAAAATCGTCATAGGTTGGCCTAAATTGAGCAATTTTAATCGACACCTCCAAACTGCTATTATTATTTGGAACTAAGGGCATGAAAATATACTGAAAACAATCTTATTCATATCATATACGTTGAACGTAAATGTACAATGTACAAATGTAAAAACTTGTTTACTGAAGCAAATTCTTTCAACCTCCACCTTTCGTAAGGTTTTTCGACCCAGCACTCGCCGTAATTGGCACATTGCAGATACTTTCCCTCGGCAGAGAACCTAATCACGTTATTCACGGTATTTTTCTCAAATTTAATTACTCTCGGGGCAATTGAATGAATCGTAGGGGCTCTAGATGGACCCATTTGGGAAATTGTTAGATCGGGAAAAAATTGCCTACGCCGTTTTTTTTCTGGCAATACATATTTCGCAGATAGAATAAGTAGAGGGAAAGAGAACAGATTCAACGTCGAATTGAAAATGAACGAATATCGCAAGTTTTTTTAACGAGATAGTTGAAGATAATATCGAGTTGAGAAATATAAACAATAATTTGAGCGTAAAAGTAGACATACATAACATTAGTGCACCATGTTCTTTTTTGTTTATTTTGGAGATTAAACGATAATTAAGGTTTTACAGTAAAGAACTTTCATTACTCACAATTATCCAAAATATTTTGATCGATGCAAATATCGATCCTTGAACCAAATGAAAAATGTTATTTAACTTGTAACCATAATATAATTTTCCGTAATCGGTATATTAAGTATTACGAAAGTAAAGTCATTAGCTACATATATAGCAGGCTAAAATATATTGCTAAATTTCCAAAAAAAGAAATGAAATAAAACATCTTAAACAAATTAAACGCATCTTCAATTTTAAAGTTTAAAACGAAAAAATCTCAAAAACCAGTTAGATATCTATTAACGAATCATTAGCTAGCAACTGATTAGCTTATTGTGAGGCACTAGAACTCGTAAATGTGTTCTCTTGAACCTCATTATATATGCGGTAAAATTAAATAGTTAGCGAGGTTTTGGCGAACAACACTTTCTGTCTAGACGTACTTATACACAGCTTAGACGAGCTTTCGACATAATTTCATCTTACTTAGGTTACTTTATTATTCACGATTTTTTTATCTCTTCAATTTTATTATGCACACCTTGATTTACACCCACTTCGCATCCTCAAAATGTTTTATGTACTGCAATTTTAGAAGCAAGCAAAATAATTCGCGAAGAGTTTCAGCTTCTAGAAAACAATCAATTTTTGTTTTGTAAACGTTATTTTCTTAAACTATGTATACTAACTTAAGCAAATTTCATACTGTTCTGAGCAGAAAAATATGCTAACCAATTTTTTAAACATGATATAAGTAAATTTTTGTTACGACAAATACCGTCGGGTTAGGTGGCAACATTTTTCTTTAAAACAGTAATGTGGTTAATGTGTTACACATTTGTCATATGGGTCATTCTATATCAACCGGAACACCTAAAAAATTTGAAGTCTTGCTTCTTTTTATATTTTAAATTTGAACTCTTTGCCTAGAATTAGAAGACCCGTATTTTTTTCTAAAGCTCTACAGTATCTATTTACAAAGATATTTGCGAACAAAGTTTGAAAAACCAATAAAATAATCGCGGAAGTTATATTGTTTGGTTATGCATAAATTAAAGGAATAAAACAAAATACGTATAAATCATGGTTTATTCTAAAGTTCAAATTATACATTTTCTTTTAATAATGCCTAAATTAGATTGTAATTCATTATGACCCCCTTTTTCTCCTATTAAAGAAAATAATGTCTTTTTTCTTTATGTTTACCGCGAAATAAAATTTTTGAAAAAATATACTATCCTTTGAACTATATTCTACAAGAATAGAAGTATTTGAAAATGGAGAACCTACACTACTCTACGTTACATTATGATATATCGAAATGTAACGTATATTACTGTATGAATATATTTTTTTTTATAATACCCGTAGGTTCTCCATTTTCAAATACTCTTCTTCTTGTAGGACATAGTTTAAAGGACATTATGATATTTTTTCAAAAACTTAATTTCGCGGTAAACATAAAGTAAAAAGACATTAATTTATTTAACATGGGAAAAAGGGGGTCATAATAAATTACTATCTAATTTAGGTACTATTAAAGGAAAATGTATAATTTGAACTTTCGAATACACCAAGATTATTTATATGTATTTTGTTTTAATCTTTTAATGTATGCATAACCAAACAATATGACTTCTGCGATTATTTTATTGATTTTGCAAACTTTGTTCGCAAATATCTTTGTAAATAAATACTGTAAAGCTTTAGGAAAAAATACGGCTCTTCTAATTTTAGGCAAAGACTTCAAATTTAAAACATAAAAAGAATCCAATTAGATCCAAGATATCAATTTTTTTAGGTGTTCCGGTTGATATGGAATGGCCCATATAGGTTTGAATTTTATTTTTTCTATACCCCTGCTCCTACTTTTCACCGCAGCCACGCCCACTAGGCGGCTTCTGATTGGGCGATGAAAGTGCCGACTTCGAAGTGTGCGAGATTTGAATACCCACACGGAGCCCTGTGAACAGTTGTTTGAACAGCCCTGAAACATCTTAAATAATTCCCGGAAAAGCTTAAATAGCTCCTGGAACAACTTAAACCGCGCCTGAAACAGCTTAAACAGCTCTTCAAACAGCTTAAACTGTTCTCGGAACAGCTTCAACAGTTCCCGGAACAGCTTAAATAGCTCCTGGAACAGCTTCTAGAATAGTTTATAAAGTTCCTAGTTTAACAGTTTAAACAGCTTCCGGAACAGATTAAGCTGTGTTAGGTGCTGTTTTAACTGTTACAGGAGCAGTTTAGGCTGCTCTAGCAACTGTTTAAGCTTTTACTGGAACTGTATAAGCTGTTCCAGGAAAAACTGTTCCTTTTCACAGGGCCCCATGCGGATATACAAATTTCGCGCGGTGACTCTCTGCTTAGCTAATCAGAAGGCTAGTGGGGTATGGCAACGGCGGGAAGTAGGATCGGAGGGGATAAAAAAAATAAAATACAAACTCCCAGTGTAAACTGTCTGAGATTTTGCGCTAGAACTCCCATTGCTATTCTTCTAATATCTTTGTCTATACAGGTGCCCTGAAAGTAAGTAAACTTTTAGTTAGCTAGGTTAGACAAAGTCGTATTATCTTTCAATTAGAATCCTAAATCGGAATAAAACCCAGGATATTTTATTCAAAATAACAAAGTTGTTAAGGCAGCTTGTATATACGAGAATACAGGAGGACGAATGTTCAGATACTTGATTATTTTAAATGAAACAGCCTGAACATTATTTCATTTTCGAAGTGTAATTGAAGCATAACACGGCTTTGCCTAACTTACCTAACCAAACGTTCACTTACTTTCAGAACAACTTGTACAAACGAACATATTTTCGAAATTGGCAGAAATTTGCTGAAATTAGTAAAAATGCGTATTTAATATCGAGAATAAAGTGAAAAAAAGAAAAATTTCCGATTTGACAAATCGATGTAAAATTCATTTTTTTTTTCTTTTTACATTGTTTTGATATAAACCCAAGCAGGTTGCATACTGTTTTAAAGAGAACAATATGACAAAATACTAAAATAGATCTGGTAACCTCATCAGTTGTAATTTGGTATAAAATTAAAAACAAAAGTGATTTTTATTTCGAAAGTTGTTTGTCCTTAAAATAGTTATACTTTTGCACTAATTTCACTATTCTGTATTTTTTTTTACAAGTTTGACAGATTTATAGCACGCGGTGATACGACCTGGAGTTTAGCGCCATCTAGTGATAGTCAGTATCACCATCGCCGAACGCTTTCCCGAACGATCAACAGATGGCGCCTTCAATCTTTTATTCACACAATCACTAAGCCATGTATATATTTCTCTCTGACAGTATTTGTGTACATAGCGCAGGGAGAGAACATGTAAACTAGAACGGGCAATTCGCAAATTTAAGCTGAGCACCATCTGTAATGCATGATACAAGAAAATAAGGTATGCTCTTGCGCATCTAGGTGTGACGTATTTGAGGGCCAAACTGTACTACCAATCCAATAATTTAATAGATATCACCAATGTAAAGAAAATGAACTCCCATTTTTTTTTTAGTCGATCCTATTAAAATCAACAAAACTGTTTTTTTGCCATTTCCTTCAATCAAATTTGCATTGAAACAAAATTTTAGATAATTCACATTTTTAAATGTAATTTCCAATTTCCCCTTTGTGATGAGTGATTCTGTTGATGTAAAGTATTTTTTGCTTTTAGAGTAACATTTAATGTTTGCTTATTTTAGTGCAATAAACCATTAATAATTACAAGCTTTACTTTAACTGAACATGTTCTACACTTCTTTAGCTCTTACCTTCATACTTGTTTGTACTTACAGGTACTAAAATTGCACTAATTGTAAGTGGTTCATATTTTTTTTTAATAGCAAATGAAATATCTATTAGTCTGGTACAAACATTAATGCAGACAGTGTTGGAATAAAAAAAAATGCAGATAAAAAAAAACAGAATTAATTAATGATTGTGAGTGCGGTGTTTTATTTTTCTTTTTTACAAAACTCATTCATCAATTCTTTATATTCTACTCCCTCAAACGAATGAAAGTCACTCAAGAATTTCCACTGCAACGTATATAAACAGTTTATCGATACAAAACCTAAAACAAAGTTATAACACCTAACTATAGTCACTATACACGTAAATTGAAACTACTACAAGCGGAAGCTGACACAAAATAATATAAATAAATAAAAACTAAATAAAGTGTTCTAATCAATTTAAAAACGAACTGAAACTTGTTAAAATAAATATGGTAATTTGGTAAATACATCAACAACAATGGCGACAGCCGAGTGATGACGTATCTGAGGGCCATGCGCGAAAAAGACGAGTTTTGGTTTTCAGATGAGCATACCTTATTTTCTTGTATCATTTCTGTAATGTACACGGCTTTGAAGATACTTTCAATCTGTCCATTGTACCGCGTTACAGCCTTCACTGATAAATCATTTAATAGACTAATAATTTTATACGGGTGGTTCAGGTGGAATTGAGTAAAATAAGCGTAGATATATTTTTTCTTTTTCGTGCTATACATATCAAAAATGTTTCTATTTAAATGCATTACGTAATCGCAGTTTAAATCTTTAAAAAAAAAATCAATCCTGAATAATGAATCTCTCCCCATTCAAACCGGGATAAAAGAGTGAATACATAAAACGTCCACGCTCCATATCATCGCAATACAATGCGGACATTTCCAAAACGATTTCGCGCGAATTATTTCCTCCGCGTGTCCAACGCCGTAGTACGAACGTGCCACGTTACGTGTTCGTCCTATCTCATCCTGCCCTTCCTGTTGGCTTCTAGATCACGTACCCGATAGTCCGTTACCCACCGTTAGCCGACATCGGGGAAAAAAAAAGAGAGATAAGATTGACCCGGAATTAGTTCTTACAAAAACCTCAAAAGCCGACGCAATTCCGCGGACATCTGTTAAAGATTTACCCCCGCATTCATTTGTCATGAACGTGTCCTTTCATTCGATCTCCTGTATTCCGCAACGATCGTCCAACTGAGAGGGGTGGGGATGGGGGGGTTGGAATGATTGCAGAAGCGAACGCGGAGGGGAAATAACACAACGGAAACTGGGATACATAAATGTAAAATGCGTTACGCGCTGAAGAATAAATTTGGACCGGAGATAATTAATCCCATGGCGTATTATTGGACTGGCTTTTTTTTGTTGTTGTGGAGGATCCAGTTGCTTTTTTTTTGTATTCGCTTTTTTCTGGTGATGGGAATCGATTTACTTTCATTTTAAAATTCGTTACATCGAATTCAATAATACATCGTTCGCGGCAGTATTCCGCAATATTCTTTCTTCTTTCATTCTTCTTTGAAGCACCTACAATTCTGGCTTCGCTTCCTAATGTATCTGCTTCTTAAGGCCTTAAAATTGCGCTATAATTACCAAAATAATGAGTTTTGATTTTTATTTCTTCATTGATAGATTCGTATGTGCTTCTTTCGTTACTTTCTGTTTATTTTTTGGATTAGTTCCGACGCGACAACATCTTTCTGCGTTTCTTTTTTTTTGGCAAAGAAATTGCGCTCTCACTAGTGGAGCAAAATCAAGTGAATACGGTGTAGATTGATAGATGGATGGCAATTGAAGACTCTGATGCAAAAAGGGGATAAGTAACATTTTAGATTTTACAGGAGAGGCAAAAAACTTTGTGTTTTTTCGTGTTGGTTTTAATGTTAATCCAGGTCGAGATGGAAAAGCTTAATAGTTTTGTCTATATGAGACAAATTTACTCGCACAAATAAACTAGGTGGCTAGGAAAAAAGTTTTGTGATGCAAGAAAGGTATATGTGAACTTCTTTCTACTCTTTGTTATATAAGATGGTGCAAGAAAGGGATAAGTAACAAACGTACAATACTTTGGTATAAAACTTATTCTTTATTATTCTACATAGTACTTTAAGTAAGAATATAACCAAAAATACATTCAAATTTAAAAAAGAAACGTTATAGTGAATAAATCTTTATTCTACATCAGAGTTATTATCGGACTCACTAACCGCTGAATCTTGGTTTTCTAAGGATTTGTCCGATTTAAGAGACAGGTAAAAGTGCATATCACTTTTGCCTACATATTCATTGGCCAACTGCATTACGTTTTTATACTTCAAATCTTTCAAAGGCAACTTATCTAAATAAGCCTTTGT